>APFE030584248.1:0-14723 GCA_000404065.3 Pinus taeda
ATGTAAATATTGCTCACATGCATTCCACTATTAATTTTCCACCCAGTCTAAATAGGCTAAAATTTTGTCCAGAAAACAATATAAATTTTGGCATGATTTTGATAAAATTTGGTGGAAATGTTTGAAAATTTAGGTTGCACTTGTCAAGCTTCAGAATTTTGGGTAAATCCACGATCTAGGTGGATTTTTAAAGAAGTACCAGTGGCATGGTTAAAGGCCCAAAAATCAAAGTGGCAGAATTTGGATAAACTTAGCATCAAATCGAAGTGTTCATCATCCTGATTCCAACAGTGCAAACGACACTAAAATCCGAGTTCATACAAAGAAGTTAAAGCAAGTCAAAGTATATGTTTGACTTGAACACGTGGCCGAAGGAGATGACATGGCAGACACTCTCATCGAATGGCGAAACACCAAGTGGTAGGCTTCCATTAGTCCCACATATCACAGATCGTAGGAGGAAGAGGTCACGACTTAAAGAAAATTGTCCCCAAATGAGTTATGGTTGTGATGCGATCAAATTGCAATTGCCCATCGCAAAAGGAGAAGGTTAAAGAATCAGCCCCCGGAGCAAACCAAGTTGTGATGCAATCGCAATCGTAAAAGCATGTTGTGATTTGCGATATCGCAATCACATTTTGCAAAGGGGAAAGCAGTGGCATGTTGTACCAATTTTGGAAACTTAGATTGCGATTTGCGAAATGGACTTTTGGACTTGATATTTTATATATTGTGGTTAATACTTCGTCGAGTTCGCGGTTATTGCAGGGTGCTTGATGTATGGGCTTTGGTATGTCCGCCGATTGGAAACATCGATGGTGGAAATGCCGATAGTAAAAGGCCTCTAGGTTAAACACGTAATTAAAGAGTTTTGCCCTGTTAAGTAAGGGTTGTTGCCGTGACAGAAAAGATGCAGCAAACAAGATAACAAAAACGTTTTGAAAAAAGGAGGGTCGAAGAGCTAGGGTTTTTAGGCATCTGTAGGTTCTAGAAATCCATGGAAGGGCACAAAGGAGGGAGCTCCGCTCCCTCCTACAGGTAGGCAATGATTAGCCGAGGTAAGAAACCATTAGAGAGTGTTAGAGGTCCTTCAGGAGAAGGAATAAGAAACGCGGAAGAGGAGCAAGAATTAAACAAGTCAAGGGAGAATAACATCAATAAAGAAGATGAGGAAGAAGACAAGGAATAGGGAGCGAAAAGCAAAGCACAAAATGGGCCATGTAAACCCAAACCTGACGTCATACCCCGAGTAGTTTTAAATGATCCTGCTCTGCAGGTGCATAGGGACCACATGCGACATATGCTATCATTTGGAAATTCATGGCATTATGGCCCACAGAAAAGGCTTTACAGACATGGATTAAATACAACTGGAAACCAAAAGGAAGCATTGACCTACATCTTGCGTCAAAGGGTTTCTTTACTGTGGTCTTCAAAAATATTGAGGATAAAGACAGGGTGTTTGAAGGAGGGCCCTACTTCTATGCAGTAGCAGGCCTCTACATGCGACTGTGCATGATGAATTTTGTTCCTGAGCGAGAAACTTTCACTTCGATCTTGGTCTGGGTAAGACTCTACTCTCTACCTCTTGATTACTGGCAAACATAATCGTTATCTGCCATAGGAAACAAATTAGGGCATTTTGTCAAAGCTTCGGAGGCCACCAAAAGGAGAAAGTACACTTCCTACGCACGGATATGTGTGGAGATGGATCTCTCTGGAGCTCTACCAGATGAGGTCATCTTGGAAGTTTTTGATGAAGAATGGGTGCAAATAGTAGACTATGAACATATTCCTTTCAGATGTCAGAGATGCCATGAGCATGGGCACCTATTTAGAGAATACCCTCTCAGTAAAATAGAGAACATAAGTAAAGCGACTACAATGAAAGATACTGAAGGCTTTCACAAAGTGGTACATAGAGGAAAAGGGGGCAAGAGAGGGCCAAAGCAACATCAAATAGAAGGGAAAAAATCTAATCTGAATAGGTTCCAAGCACTTGAAGAAGGAGAAGAGATAATAAAAGTAGATCAGGTAATGGAAGGAAGCCCAGTGGAGAAGGAGAAAGAAGAAAACGGAGTACAAACACAAGATATTAACAAAGAAAAAGAGACTATGCTGAGCGATGCAGAAACAAAGATGGACCAAGAAATGACCCAGAGTGAGATGGAAATGGAGGATCATGAGCTGCAGGAGATTATTGACAGGGAACACCTAGATCTGGAAGGGTTCTTGAAACAGGGTACCATGAGTGGGATAGACTCATTACCGCTAGAAGAGTTCAATAGAGTACAACAGCTATTCCTATGGAAAACGCAGGCTAAAGGGTTGGACAGGCAAATAAAAAATTAAAGGCAGGGCAATGAAGGTGTGAAAACTATGAAAATCGCACCTGGATTAGCAACCAGAAACCCAGAAAAGAAAAGAGGCAGGAAAAAGTAGAACGAGTTATTGATGGAATGTGGAAAGCTAATGATGGATTCAGGTAAGATGAAAGATCTAACCAGCTACTCCTTTACGAATCTTTAATAATGAAGTTTACATCTTGGAATATCAGAGGTCTAGGTAGTAAAAGAAAAAAAAAAATCTTAGTAATAGAATGAAACAAGAAGCTCCGAATATGATCTTTATCCAAGAAACTAAATGTTCCATTCAAAAAATAAAAGAAATTCACAACAAATGGCTCAATAGATTTGAGTTTCTAGAAGTCAAAGTAGATAACACAACAAGGGGCATACTTACTCTTTGGAACCCCCAAAAGATTGGTATAATAGATGTTGAGGCATCTAGAAATTATTTATCAGTGGTTATACAGCCGGTGGGAGACAGGGAGACCTATCTGGTCACGAATGTATATGGCCCTCAAAGAATGAATGACAAACTCAGGTTTCTAGATTCTCTTATGTAGCTTAGAGACAGACATGTAGATGTAACATGGATCTTGTGTGGGGACTTCAACATGATTAAATCACTTTTAGAGAAAAAAGGGGGAAACAGAACTTTAAGCAAAGACTCTACAACTTTTCAAACTTTTATAGATAATATGAAGCTTGTTGATACTGACATGAGTAATGGTCTCTTTACTTGGAACAATAAAAGAGGAGGAGATTCTCAAGTAGCCTCAAAGTTAGACAGATTCACAATCTCAGAGGACCTTATGCTCACCAACAAGGAAATAATAGCAAGAATTTTCCCCTTTGGAGGCTCGGACCATTGGCCTGTTCAACTTGAGGTTTAGGGCATTGGTACCCCCAAGAATATACCTTTTAGATTTGAGAATATCTGGCTCACCCACCCAGAATTCATCAGCAACATTACAAAATGGTGGACATAAGATTTGCATATTCAAGGTATAAGTATGTTCCAACTACACAAAAGACTAAAGCACATTAAGCTCAGACTTAAAGATTGGAACAATAATGAATTTGGAAATATTTTTGCAGCAAAAAAAGCTATTGAAGATAAAATGCAGGAACTCAATCAAACCCTTATTACAGATGGCTTTGATAAAGATAGAAATGACCAAGTCACCAAACACCATCAAGACTGGGAAATTTATGTAAACAAGAGGAAATATTTTGGAGACAAAAATCCAGAGTTCAATGGCTGAAAGAAGGGGAGCGTAACACTAGATTTTTCCACAAATCTACCATAGCGAATAGATCTCATAACAGGATCTCTTCAATCAAGGATGAGGGCAGTCATCTTATTAAATTCCATGAAGATATAGAAGATGTGTTAGTTCAACACTTTCATGGAATAACACAGGAAACCATTTCAGACAAAGAGCATTTTATCAGGGATTTAACAGGGCATATTCCTAGACTAGTTACTAGAGAGGATAATTTCAATCTCAATAGGCCAGTGACAGAAGAGGAGGTTAGTGAGGTCATCAAAGAAATGCAGAATGGTAAAGCATCAAGCCCTGATGGTTTCAATGTGGATTTATTTAAAGCTTGCTGGAGTATAGTTAAGCAGGATATTCTGAACATAGTGGAAGATTCTAGGTTGAATAGAACTATTTTGAAGGTGCTCAATACTTCCTTCATCTCCCTGATCCCCAAATAGGATAATACTCAGACTCCAGACAAGTTTAGACCCATAGCCTTGTGCAACGTGGTTTATAAGATAATATCCAAGGTTGTTTCTAACAGACTCAAACCACTTCTTCCTAGTCTAGTTTATGTGGTGCAATCTGGTTATGTGGAGGGCAGACAAATTCTCAATAACATCATTCAAGCGCATGAGGTGGTGCACTCATTGACAAGCAATAGGAAGGCTGTTATGATCATGCAATTGGACCTAGCCAAAGCTTATGATAAGCTGAATTGGACCTATATAAGGAGGGTCCTTATTGCTTTTGGGTTTGATCATAACTGGGTAAGATGGGTCATGGCCCTGGTAACTTCTTCCAACTTTTCTATTTTGGTTAATGGTTCTCCTTCCAAGAGTTTTATTCCTTCTAGAGGCCTCAGGTAGGGTGATCGACTCTCTCCCTTTCTCTTCATCCTCATGATGGAAGGACTGGGTCAGTCTATCAAGCATGCAAAAGAAGTTGGTTATATCAAAGGCCTCCAATTTTCAGAGACTGGTCAGGCTTTGACCCATCAACAATTTGTTGATGATACTATGCTGCAGGGAATCCCCACGGTCAAAGAAGCTCTAGCATACAAACATATCCTGTCTGACTTTGCCATGGCTACAGGTATGGAAGTTAATCTCTCCAAATCTAAGAATTTTTTCTTTAATACCAATATTTCTATTTAGAAAAATATCTCCAGGATTCTAGGCTTTCAAAGGGATGTCCTTCCCTCCAAATATTTGGGAGTTCCTCTTACTGATAAGTCTTTGCTCAAGGGCATTTAGGAGCCAGTGATTAATAAGATGCAGGATAAAATCAGAAAATGGACCTTTAGATCTTTAAACTTGGTTGGTCGGTTAGTGCTTACGAAAGTTGTTCTCCAATCAATCCCTGTATTCATGTAATCAGCCCTTCCAGCTCCAAAAGGAGTTTTGCAACATTTTAGAACCATTCAAAGAGACTTTCTTTGGGGTAAGGGGGAGGAAAGAAAGAAATGGGCTTTGGTAGCCTGAGAGAATATTTGCAAACCTAAAATTTATGGGGGTCTTGGATTGGATGATCCAGAAGCACTAAGTAATGTTTTAGGGGCAAAATTATGGTGGCACTGGGTAAAAGACCCAAAGGCACAATGGGCTAGAATCTGGAAAGAAAAATATGCCAGCAATTGGCAAGATAATGATCTAATAAGGATGTATGGCATCATAAAGGGCTCACACATCTGCAATAGTACAAAAAAACAACTTCTAGGAAATCAAAGATGGTGATCTTGCTTTGTTTTGGGAGGACAAATGGCAACAAGAACCTATACTGTTAAGAGAGAACCTTCTGGACCTCAAGAAAGAAACAGATACCAAAAGGTTATTTAAGGTAAAATATTTTTGGGATCAAACCAACAGTGAAGGAAAATGGAGAACCTGGAAGAATATGAATCACAGGGAAGATAGCCCACTGAAAGCCAAAGCAGAGACACTTCTGAAAATGTTGGAACAAAGTAAAATATTAGTGACAGGGGGGCATGACCAACTTAGATGGGGCAACAATAATGCAGACACCTTCAATCTTAAGGAGGCAAAACACATACTTCTTGAGCTGGATTCTAATGAACCAAACAGGGTTTGGAAGAACATATGGAGACATCAAGGATGGATGAAGATTAAACTCTTCATGTGGTTGGTTCATCATAGGAAAATTATAACAATCAGAAGAGGGGTGTTTTGGGCCCTTCTAGATGCCAGCTCTGTGAAGCCCAAGAGGAAACGATGGAGCACCTTCTCAATAATTGCATTTTCACCTCTTGGTTGTGGGATACTTTTGCTACTATGTTCCAGCAGACAAAAAGGGACAAAGGAAGCATTATCAATACCCTAATCAACTAGAGACGCAACTTCTCTTATTTTGAACTTCTAGGCTCAGCCTGGGATTTAATGCTAAGCTTCATAATATGGACTGTCTGGAAAGAAAGGAACAACAAAATCTTTAAGAATGAAAAAAGTTCCTCCCAACGCATTTTTGAGCAAATCTTAAGACAACTTAAGGAGACGGTAAGTACCATTGTGCGAACTTTCCCTAAGAATCCACCTTCAGAAGCTGAAACACAAATACTTCTTAAGTTTGGTATGCAGGGGCTTATTCCACAGGGTCTGGATAGGAAGGTTTTGGAATCAGATACTAAGCAGGATTATTGGCATCCTCCCCCTCAAGGTTTTTTGAAATACAACATTGATGGGGCTTCCAAAGATAACCCAGGTATTGCTGGCTGTGGAGGGGTGTTAAGGGATGAAAATGGCAGTGTCCTTTTCATTTTCCATTCCCATTTGGGAAGAGACACTAACAATATGGTGGAATTAATGTCTCTTGAGCAATTTTTAGAATTCCTGAAGCAGGACAATCTCCAGAGTGTTATTGTCGAAGCTGATTCAAAGTTAATTATAAACTCGGTCAAAAAAATCAGCTATGGCACGAAGCCAGAAAAAGTCTCAAAACAATGGAGGCTGCTCCAGGTCTTTCAAAGGATTCAGCTTCATCTCCGTGGATTACGTACTGTGAGTTTTAACCATGTGCGAAGGACAACAAACAAATTGGCGGACATCTTGGCCAATCAAGGAGTACTCTGTTCCAAAAGCAGGGTTGCGCTGAGTTGGCCTGAGACGCCTCTGAATAGATTAAAGGTGCAATGTCATGACCAGGTGGATGAGGACATAATGGTGTTTTGAAACAAAGACACAGAGGCGGGGTCTAGTTGATTTGGATTCTTTATGCAGGGTTTTTTCCGAAGTAAGAACAATCTGGGGATGCAGGTCACTGTCAGCCTCCCCAACCCTCGACAGTACGAACACAAAAGTTTCAGATGGAAGCTACTGAGCAGATACAGTTCTGCGGATGGTCGGCCGAACAGTTGGATTTTCATTTTGCATGGGTTCATGCGACCATGGAGAAGGGATGATGATTGGGGCCAGAATTCCAGCTTTCCTGACAGCCTTAAAACCCCTGTTTTCCTTTTTGTTGCTGCAATACCACTCGCGAGGTGGTTTATCATCCATTGCACACCCTTCACGTAAGAAGTGGTTTTTTGGAGTTGGGAGCGATTCCACTCACCAAGCAACATGTGGCATAGTACAGGGATGGAATACCGCCCTCATCGTGTAGTAATCTTCGGTGTGTTAGGCTTGTGCGATATGCTCCTCAACTGTCGGATCATGTAAGTCGGATCTACGGTCAGGAACAAGCGAGGATGTTGGTGGGTCCAGGATGGCTATCACGTGGTTAATCACTGGGCTACTTGGTATTGCGATATTATCCTCCAATATTGGATCTGGCATGGAGGATCGAAGGTCATGGATAAGGGCGTTGATCCGGGAAAGAATATCGTCCGAGCTGGTTTCGTGTCTTAGTGGGAATCAATGGATTTCATGCGCTCTACATGCTCGAGGGTTATCCCCCCATCCGGAGCTGAAATCCTTTTAGTTGAGTCCCTAATTCCTCATCGAGTCTGATTCTAAATTTTAATTGTTTGATTGTTTCGAACCCGATTTGAGCCTTGTCCATCCGATCTCTGAGGGGAGATCAAACAGTCTCGGCTTTATTTGTATTTTGTGGATATTATAGTTTTTTTGGGGACCGAGGCTCAGTGTTTAAGCCTTTAACTTGGCGCCCTAGGCTGTATGCGGATGGTTTTTCTTCGGCCCACAATTCCTTTGGGAATGTTGTATATTATGTAAGTTGTTTTTAGATTTAATGAAATAGAAGGTACGACTCTTGCTTTAGAAAAAAAAAGGGTTGCTGCAACGACCCTAGATCCTTGATATTAAATCAAACCTGCATGCTAACTTGGTTTATTGTTTAGAATTGCCTAGGAGTTGAGGGGTTTACCACCAGCATATATAAAGGACTATCGCGTCGAAGAAGGATAAGAGACTGACCAAAAGTGCAGAAAACTGTATGCAGCAGTAACCCTACCTAACAGTAAGGGCCGGAACCTCACCTTGAGCAGCAGGGAGGTTCTGAGAAGGTGTAGAAAGATCGATTATCCAAATTGTGTGTTTGGATAGGCATTTTTGCATGATTTTTCGCCAGGATTTTAGTGGTACTGTCTATTTCTGAAGTTGGGCTCTCCATTCTTCATCCATATTCCATATTGGAGGTATAAGGATTGTAAATGAATTTTGCTTGTACTTTATCTATTTTTATGCCACTTAATGAAAGAATGTCTCCCCACTATTGAGTAGGGCCCGAAGACATAGTCCAAATTGGACAAACTCCTTAATCGAATCATTGTGTCATGGTTTCATGTTTATCTTGTTATTTCTACATCATTGTGTGTGCTTTTAAGTTCCATGGTTAATAAGTTATGTTTCATGTAATTCTGATGCATCTATAAGTAAAAGATCTTGGATAAAGTTTGGCATCATAACATATATTTGTTGATGTGAATTACATGAGTATATGCTAACCCAAAACAAGCTACGAAAAGGAGAAGGAAGACATGCACAACGAAGAAGAAACATGGCCAATGAAGAAGCTCAATGGGAAGAGGAACAAAATTTCTACAATGCATTCTACAATATGGTAGAGAAAGTGGATAAGTTATTTTCATAGTATGAGAAGGCACTTGGGCACGAGAAGAAAGATGTCGATGACAATAGATCAGCAAATCATGAAGGTGGTGGAAAAGAGCCTCCTCCCTCTGCTTCTTCAAGTGATAGTTCTCATCATTCTAATCACAATTCCAAACATACATCTAAGAAAGCTTTCTTCAAGCTAGATGTAAAGTTTGACCTGCCCATGTACAATGGAGAGTGTAGTGCAAAAAAACTAAATAATTGGATAAGGCAGATAGAGGTCTACTGTCGGTTTTAGTGGATCGAAGAAGATGAGGCAAAGGTCAAGTTGGCATCTCTTCGGCTGAGTGGAACTTCTCTCGTTTGGTGGGAGAGAAAGTTATAGAAGGGCAGCAAAAAGTCGGGTAACCTTCCTTTCTCTTGGTCTAGTTTTATTTCTGCATTGAAAGACCAATTTTACCCTTTGGGTTATAAACAAAAGGCACTAATGGAATGGAAATATCTAAGGCAAGGTAAAGGCCAAAATGTGCAAAGCTTCACTAAAGAATTTTGGAAACAGGCATTGAATTTTGGCATCTCATTAGATTCGTCCGAGATTGTAACTAAGTATGTTGGCGCACTACATAGTTACATAAGACACTAATTGTTATTGTTCGAGCCTACTACGATTGATGCAGCCAGCATAAAGGCGATTCATCTTGAAAGTCGAGGAAAGAATGATAAAGATGATCAAGCCAAGAAAACATTGTTCAACCTTCAACATGGAAAATTCCAGAAGAAAGGCAAGGGGAAGGCTAAGAGGACCGTCACAACCAAGAAAGAGGACAGAGCAAAACCATCTTGCATGCATCGCAAGAGAGAAAGTGATGACGAGGACCACTATTGGAAGATACATCCAGAGCTGAGACCAAAGAGATTCAACGGAAAGGGCAAGTAGAAGATAGTGGCAATAGCGCAGCATGACCTTGGATCAGATTTCGGTGATGACACGTTACTCACATCCGTGGGTGCAAAAGGTACTCCTTCTGTTAGTAATAATTCTAATTCAATGAAAAGTACTAGTTATTTGAATGAGCCTATAAGTAATGAGCGAAAGAGAGTTGAATTATTCCACATTAGAGTTATTATAAAATACACAAAGGTGGAAACTTTGTTCGATTCAGCTTCCCAAGCAAATTTAATCTCAGAGTCCTTAGTGAAAAAATTTATGCCTCGAAACTAAGCTTCATCCGAGTCCATACCCACTTGGTTGGGTAAGCGATAAAGAAAAAATACAAGTCACTAAGCAGTGTTTGTATGATATGATCATATACTAAATACTGATGTAGAGTTGATTAGTCATTAGTGAGTTTGAATGATAACCGAAAGCATAGAAAACGAGGAAAACTATTGGAGCAGAACACTTTACGACAGCTGATAAACCATAAGAAAGATACAAAACAGAAGTATGATCAGTGAAAACATAGATATTCCAAACAATGATATTGATTACGAATTCATCTTTGATGGACTACGTCTCCGGGTCCGCTTTCAAGATGGGCGACCATTTTATTATGATTAAGAAGAAGAAGTGGATTACACAGTGATTTAGTTAGACTGGACTTGCACACGGGTAATTCCAACCTCTGTCATCAGATATCTCTCTGAACCAGCTTTCCAATGCTGCTTATGGTTTCCAAATTTGACTCCTGATGCTCCCGAAACTTAGAAAACAAAATCTGCCTCTAACCTCCAGAACCTGCATACAAAAGCTGAAAACTCTCCTCCTTGTCTTCAAAGGACAAATCCACCTCTTAAAGGCCTGTAAATACATAATAACATCCTCTGATTATTTTGGAATGAATGTGCTAGCTTTTGGGTTGAGTTGGGTTGAGTTTAATGGCACACTGCCACCTTAGGGTTTAGTTTAGGCATTCAAATTAATTAAAAATCTAGTAACAAATAAAACCCAAACATAACATTATAAAACACCGAAAACTACGGGTGATTAGACTAACGGTGCGGAGGCAAGAGACGACGGATGTGAATGATGTACTTAATCCATGGTTTGATTGGCAGAGGTTCTGCTAACTACCAGTTATGCTCGCGACCCATCACATGGTCGATAACTGTTGGTTTAACTTGGTGGTTCCACTATGGTTATGGTCAATTAACTATCGGCTTCCATGCTGGTAACATGCCTCGATCCACTACTAACTCCCCGCATGATTTAGGTTGTCAGTTAGGCGCCCGACTGTCTTCTCGACGGTTTATTACCGTGCGTTCACATGACCTCCGACGCGGTTTGGCTGACTGCACGGTCAGAGGATTGTGATTTTAATTTATTTGCATTGTTTTAAACATAGAATAGGTTGAGGGTTAGGTGAGAGGTTTTTGAATGTATTTTAGGGTTTTTAATACATAGGATGTAATGTATTAGGATTTTAATGTAGATTAATACATAGTAATAGCTTAGGGTTAGGATGTAGCTTTACATTTTAGGTAATGGATTTTGATGCCATTAGGGTTTATGAACATGGTTTAGAAATAGGTAAGAATGCTTTAGGATTCTTAGGGTAACAAGATAGCTTAGGAGTTAGGGTTTAGGGCTAGGCATAGGTTTTAGGGTTTCATTTAACTTCCAAAACCCATGTTGACTCTGCACAACAACATTGGCAGAAATGAAGCCTTCACCGGACGATCAACCCTGGTACCTCCATGTGGTCTCCGTGCGACATTCGTCAATGTTGCACGATGACAACCATCACATATTTGAAATTAACACTAGTGGCGATGACAAGACTATGTCGTCGACCAGGTACTTTAAATCGAACCCTTTTACACAATTAAACTATATCAACCATAAATCTTGCAAAGTCGAACGACAAAACACATGTCGTCAACCAAACCCTGGTGGAACCGTCAATGACATAAGTCAAAAACCAGGTATAGCACCACATCAACTGAATTCCATAAACCATAACATTACCTGAACACTTATCATTACCAACATTGTCGATCTGTCGAAACTGAACTGAAACAATGACGACACTGAGCGACACTCATGAACACTGATGACGACACTTCGAACACATGTGAATTTGGATCGATGGATACTCCTAGATCAAGTGTAGGGCCAGATTTGTTATTGCTTCCAAATTAGTTGATGACGTAGAGTTAGATGTTTTTCCTTTGGATATTTGTGGAATTATCTTTGGAAGTCTGTATCAATATTACAGAAAGGAATTTTTCATTCGGAACGAAAATAAATACCACCTCATGAAGGACGGGGTAGGATATATAATTATAGCTCATCATATGAAAGTTAGTGTTCCAGCAAAGGGTGCATGCTCACGGTAGTGAAATAAAAAGAGGCCAAGATGAACGACGCTTTCAAAGGTTGTGATCTTGATCATAAGAAAGAATTGTTTGAAATTATTTTTGACTACGATGGATTTTTTCATGAACTGAGAGGATTTCCCCCAAAACAGGAAATCCAACATGAGATCCATTTACAACAAGATGCTCCTTTACGAAATATTGTCATGTACAAGATGGCTTATATCGAGATGGAGGAGATCAAGAAACAAGTGCAGGAGTTGCTAAATCAAGGGGTCATTAGACCAAGTTCTTCTCCGAGCGGCTCACCGATCATGTTGGTGCCAAAGAAAGACGTCACATGGAGAATGTGTGTAGACTATAGGGCACTAAACAAAATTATGGTGAAGAATCAATACTCTCTCCCTCACATTGATGAATTATTAGATCATTTGAAAAATGTTGTCTATTTTACAAAATTGGATTTGTGTAGTGGATATCACCAGGTTAGAGTTATAGAACAAGACATTTGGAACACTGCATTCAAAACAAAAGAGGGGTTGTTCGAATGGATGGTGACTCCATTCGGATTGTGCAATGCTTTGGCCACGTTTATGAGGGTAATGAATGATCTGTTTAGGCCTTTTATTGATAATTTTTTTCTTGTATATCTGGACGATATTCTTGTGTATAGTAGGACATGGGATGAACATGCATGTCATGTGAAGAAAGTTCTTGATGTTTTGAAAAAAAAAATTGTATGTAAAACTGTCAAGGTGTGAGTTTGGGAAGACCTCTATGGTTTATTTAGGTCACATAGTCGGTAATGGGCAATTAAAATTAAATCCCTCTAAAGTAGATGTGATTATGAAGTGGCCTGAGCCCATAAATTTTACAGAGGTCCTAAGCTTTTTGGGTGCGGTACGATATTGGAGAAGGTTCATTGCAAACTTCTTTCTTATCACAACCCCCTTACACGCATTGAAAAGTGTGAATCAAGCCTTTTAGTGAGGAGGAAAACAATAGAAATCATTCAAAGTGCTAAAGGAGAAGATCAACACAGCACCAGTGGTAGACTTACCAGACCTTCAACTACCTTTTGAGATTGAAACATATGCCAGCGGATATGCCATGGGAACTATATTGATGCATCAAAGGAAGCCTATATGTTACCATTCAGATAATTTCTCCTAGGATTTTTTTAAATTATCCCACATACAAAAGGGAGTTGTACGCCTTGGTTCCAAGTGTAAAGAAGTGGAAACACTACCTGATCGGCAAGGAGACCATCATCCATACAGATCATCAGCCCTTGCAGTACATTCAGTCACAGACCAAGCTTCAACAAGCCCGTCATTTCAAATGGATGGGATTCCTCCAGCAATTTCATTTAGTAATAAATACAGGAAGGGCGCCAGTAATAAAGTAGCGTATGTGCTTTCTCGCCCTCCTTTTTCTGCATCTATAGTTTTTCAAAATGCGTCTTCATCATTAGAACGTTATGCTAAACAATATGCTATTGATAATGATCTTAAGGAGATTTATGCAAAACTAACTCATGGGTTGCAAGTGGACAATAATTATTTGCACCGAAAACTATTGTACCACCTTGGAAAACTGAGCATACCCATTGATGAAAGGGTACATGTAATCCGAGAGGCTCATACCTCTCTAGTGTATGGTCATTTTGTGGTTGAAAAACCTGTATGTCATTTACAGAGGTTTTGTTTTTGGCCTCATATGAAAAACATTGACTCGCTTTGTAAAGGGTTGTGTGTTTTGTTTTGTTTCAAAGCCCTCTAATAGAAAACTTGGGCTTTACACACCACCCCTTATTCTAAGTTAACCATGGGAAAGTGTGTTCATAGATTTTGTAGGTGGTTTCTTATGTCTAGGAAAGGTCACAACTATTTTTATGTCGTCATGGATCGTTTTAGTAAAATGTGTATTTTAATGCCTTGTTAAAAAACAAGTCACTGTTGAGTAGACTGCTTATCTTTTCTTTCAACATGTTTGGTCCATTTTGGGTTTCCCACATCTATTGTGTCAGATCAAGACTCTTGTTTTCTTAGAAATTTTTGGACCAACTTGTGGAGAATAATGGACACTAAGATGAAAAGAAGTACACATTTCATCCATAGACCGATAGGCAGATAAAAGTCGTCAACCACATCATGGTACACTTCTTATGAGGTTATTATGGAAAACATCCCAAGTTGTGGGATGAACAAATTCCTTATGTGCAGTATGCATACAATCAAGCAGCACATTCATCCACACAAAACTCATCGTTCGAGACATGTTTTGGTTATCTACCAAGGGATCCCTTAGACATGGTCTTTTGGAAAAATGAGGATGGCAATGGACGAGATGATAGGTATTGTTTGGTCAATTTAGTATTCCTAAATTGATATCATTAATTGTCAACCCGGGGCTCGTAAGCTGATGAAGTGAAGGTGTACTATATGTACTTAAGCAACCTCTTAAAGCTTTTTGTCGTTTGGGGGTGTTGTTTGTGATTATTTTATCTTCCTAAGATGGAGTGATGTATTTATAAACAAATGAGTGATGGTGTGTGTGGAGTGAATTCTAAATGAGTGAGGGTGTGTGATTAGTGGTTTCTAATTATTTACTGAAAAGGGAGACTTTGAAGGAAATGAATTAAAATAAACTAAAAGCAAAGAACCACTTTCTAATGGTATTAGACACCATTCATGCTGCTGCAAAAATAAGAAAATCACTTAAAAGACCAATGATAATGTTTATCTCTTCCTAACTCTCTGCCT
>APFE030584258.1:0-14994 GCA_000404065.3 Pinus taeda
TGAGCTTATGAATTCGGGGTTTGCGGGGTCATCAATGCATTTTCCTCAACATATAAGAGAAAATTTGACAACATGCAAGACAAATGATACAAGGAAATGAGGAATTGGCACCTAGAAATAGTGATAACCACTTGGCTTGAAAAACGTAGCAACTGTCTTTGAGCGCAGTGCCTCCCCTATAGACTTTGCGCAGCGAATTTCAAGTGATGTCTATCAAGCTTTCAATGGAACAAAGAATGGATCTCTGGTATTTTGGATGTTAAAACAAGCCTTTGAACTCCCAAGGTGACTAAATCCGCCTTTCAAGGGCAATGATTGCGATTGTTAACCTTAATCATGAAAGCGCAACAACTATCAGAAGCGCAGCGCATGTCTCATAACTGTTGTACTGGTGATGATGTCATGGCACAATGTGATTTGACAACCTAACTGACTATCTCGACCCTATTAATTTGTGTCAATGTTGAGAAGACAACACTCACTATGACCTCACTCATGATTTTTTTTTATGAGACATGACCCTAGACTCACTTAACTCAACCTTTATGCAATCATGAACTATCTTTACATCATCTTTCACACACTCTGACATAATGACATAAAAAATGAAATCTTTCATTCTTTACTAAGACCAATAGCTATGATATCTAAGAGATTATAGCTTAACCTTTACACATTTTTCAAAATAAATTTAAAAGACAAAACTTGTTTTTGACTATTATAATATAAGACACTAACATTGGCTCCAATGGGGATGGCATGCTCCCTTTAAGGTGCCAAGAACACCGTAGACTAGTAGCATGATCCGTTGGGCTAATCCCAAACTCAATTTGCTCACTATAATCTGCAACCTACTCCCTTCCAAATCTTCAACACACAACTGCAAAATTAAAATGAATAGTGAAAAGTAATAGCAATATGCCAAAACAAACTACTGGAAATTGGCACATCGTTGAAAAAATGCACAGAGCGTTGAGCTTATTCACACTCCTACCTACCCTAATCTGTTAAAACCAGTGTTCCATGGGGACGCGTCCCCCAAGGTCGCATGCGCACACCCCTCGCACCCCACCCACCCGGGATGGGGGTACATCTGGGGAAATGTTTCCCCACGTCCCCCTTTTGCGGAGACGTGGGGAGACGCAGGGGGGGTGTTTCCCTAGTGTGGGAGACACGACTCTCCTAAAGGGGGATGCCTGGGCATCCCCCCTCAAAATGGGTTGTGCGTCCCCCCTCAAAATGGGTTATGCATCCCCCCTTAAATTTGCTTGTAAACAGTGATTTATGACAAAGGAAACTGTAATATTCCCAATTTTTGTGAGTGCAAAATTCACTAAGGAGTTTTGCTAATTTTTGGTGATATTAATAAAAAGGAAAAAATATTATTTTGTGGGAGAAAAGTGGAAATTATTATTTCAATGAAGAATGGCGGCAAAGTAATATTTTATTAGTGGAAGGTGGGGACCACCAAGGGAGAGGACTAGAAACTATAAATAGAGCTTGGAGGCCTCCATTTGGTATCTTTGATCATTTGACAATGCAACATTAGTTCTCTTGAGTTGCTTAGCCAAGACAACCATGTTGTTCAACAGAAGGAATTTCTGAGTGGGAATTCCACCCTCATTTCGGAGAACTTCAAGTGTCTCCCTAGTGAGGCAATTTGGGGAGCTCAATTTAGAGTTTCCATTGGGCATGTTTGCAAGTTATTTTAGCTGGGCTAAGATGAGAGAATTCTTGGGCCGAAATTCTACATTTCTTGGAAGTGCATAGGGGTTGGAGAAATAGAGGTTGAGGAGAGATAAAGGTCGGAGATTGGAGGAGAATTTGGACAAAGTTGGGAGAGATTTCCAGTGGTGGATTTGGGCTTAATTCAGCAGTTTTAGTTTTATGGGGCATTTTCTGGCCAAATTGGGCAATTTGCAATTATTGGGGGTCACTGAGGATCGGTGGATTCAGCCAAAACCCTTTATGGGTTTATTGAGAGGATTTTATGGATAATTTTACAGAATTTTTTGGGTGATATTCGAACCTGAAATCCTAATTCTTATAGCAGGGCGAATTGCTAGTTAGCTGGGGAATTTGCACCATTTTGTGGGTTTGACTTATGCTTGGAGATAGGCCAAACACTTTCTAGGTTTTTCTAGGTTTTACGTAAGGAGCACTCTCCCAATTTTATAGAATTTTCTGGGCACTCTAGAGTGGGAAAATTAGGGGGTGAAGTCAAGCAACAGTGCAATTTTAGAGCAGCAATGCAGTTTTAGAGCATCAATACAGTTTTCTAGAGGAGCTTCCTATTATAGTTGTTGAGATTTCTTGTATTCATCACCTGGTGCTTGTAGCTTGCCTTGTGCAAACCCAGGTGCATTTTCTCCAACTCATTTGTACCACAACATTATTATTAATAGAATCTTGGCCATTTTGTGGATTTGGAGATATTTCTAGCTTATGTGTATGCATTTTTGAAAAACATTGTGTTATTATCATTGCATGACTTTGTTATCATTGTAAAATTTCCATTAAGAATATTACAGTGGTATCAGAGCATGATCTTGGCCAGTTGTGGAGTAGCCATCAAGATCATGGAAGATTTGGGCATGTATGCGCTGTGATGGGTGAACTATAGACAAACCCATGACTCAAGGGAAAGCGAGTATCATTGAGGGAAAAATGACCCTCACCCACTTTGATGGTTCAACTAGGAGTTCTGTCAGAAAATGGGTACAAGAATTGGACACATATTTCTGGCTAAACCCCATGAGAGAGGCAGACGCTATTAGACATGCCACTTTGCACTTGGATGGAGATGCTATGGAATGGTGGTATCGAGGGCTGATCCCTTTGGGAAATGTATGTATCACATCCCACAAAGAGTTCACACAAAGGCTTGTGGAGAGATTTGACCGAAAGGACACTAGACCCCCTCAAAGGGAGTGGATAGGATGAGGAAAGCTAGAGGATGAGACAAAAAGGCATTTCTACTAGTGGAGACCGGGCTTTAGAAGTCAAAAGCTCGAGGAGTAGGTTGAGCAGGAGGACATGCAGGATGGTGAGGGGCACATTGATATACCCGGTGTGGCGCAGGAGTCACCATTGTTGGAGGTCTCTTTGGTAGCTCCAGTTAACACCTAGGTTGAGGGAGTAGTGCATACACTCGGAGGGCCATCTATTGATGAGATGCCAACAATTAATGAGGTACCCAGTGCTATGACCCAGTTTTTAGATGATGGTCGTCCACAGCAGGTTGATGAGGTGCCTGGAGGCATACTTGTCATTGAGGAGGTACCAGAAGAAACGGAGGGGTCTAGAGCGGTGACTGTGCTTACAGAGGATAACCGCCCTCCACAATTTCATCAGTTTTGGGCTAGCCTTCTATCATTGAGAAAGAAGGCCATGACAGTGCGAGAGGCCATTCTACAGCAAAATGAGGAGTTGGAGGGCATGAGAGCGATTTGTGCTGAGTCAACAGCCAAACTGACTCGCATTGGGGAATGATTGGGTTCCCTAATGGTTCAGTTGGAGTGCACATTGGAGCGATGGGGTAACCCTACTCAGACATTAGAGGCCGGTAGCACCAACAGGTTACCACTACACATCGGAGAGGGAGAGGCAGAGTCACCTCGACGTATTTTGTGTTGACCAGGATCATGAGATGAGGCAACATGAGTTGCGCAAGGTGCATCCTTGGCAGGTTGGAAGGTTAGTTCCATGTATGGGAGTTTATGCTCTCGATCCTTCCCTTAGGGTTGGATGGCGAGAGATATTGAGTTGGTATCTGGTGGAGCTAGCTAGGAGGTTAGATGCATCCATGGCCACAGCTCAGCGGAGGCTGTGGATTACCAGGGGGGCTGTGGATTACCAGGTGGGATTCTCCATCACATCGTGGAGTCGGTAGGTCATGGTAGCATCTACGTGATGGACTCGGTGGTTGGGTGCACACACCTTTTCATATCCCCTTCAGAGTTTCTGACAACACTAGTGACAGGATGGATTGGCATAGGAGCAAGTAGATTTCATGAGTTGTCACGGAATATTGATTGTGCATGGAGTCATAGGCTGATTAGCCTACTCTAGCAGGAGCTGGTAGGAGGAGGTGGCATCGACAGACCACCAGACAAGGCATTACATGGAGATGGTGCTCTCATTGGTATATTGGATACTGGAGCTACTGAGGATAGACACAATAGTGTCATTCCCATTGGCATGTGAGGAGTTAGACCGCTCAGGGCTTTCAGGGAAGATGGGGAGATGTAGCCCACATCATGGAGGGATTACAACAAAGTGGTGGATGCGTTGGCACATGTAGGATGGCATACGATACAGGGTGGTACGACAGTAGGTAATGGTACCGAGAGGTGCACAAGGATATGCCGCAGAGTCCAGTCTTATGTAGAGCGTTACGACCTGATGCATACAGACCCAATTTTAGAACCTAACATCTAGTGTTGTATAGAGGTATGCAGTGATGAGCAGTGGCCTGCAGAGGAAAATGGAGATGCATGGTTGTTTGATGTAGCATGTTGGCTTGCATTGAGCGACTCACATCACATCGTGTACACGTGGGGAGAGCCAGTTACAGTGACACGGGCAGGATACATAATGGTACAAGATAAATCAGTAGCACGGGGTATCCAATGGTGTACAGAGATAGACTGTAGGGTACAGTGCCAGGTCGAGGACTACAAGGATACTCGGTGGGATGCAAGGGCATATGGTGCTGCACAGCGAGGTCTTGGAGGGTTGCCTCCAAGGAGAATTATGGACGGAGACACCTGGCATACCTTTGGGTGTACTTCACCCAGGATCGACAGGGACGTAGATTGGCGATGCTCGATGGCATCCATGGGGACTCACATGGTTGTCCTTCTTATACATCACTTACAGGCATAGACAATTTGGTTATTGTCCTTTGACACACTGGGCGTGAGCAGCTGGGGACAAGTTTCTCACCTGAGATATTGGGATGACACTCAACGCACTAGGGGAGAGACTTCTAAGTGGTGGCATTGGGTCGGTGCACAAGTTGACAACCACAGGTTGGGGGATGAGGTGATCATCTACAGGGGTGGCATATCATTCATTAGTGAGCCTATGCCTTAGGAGCAGGTCACAAGGGAGACATGTGTCACTCTTTCCACAGGGCATGTCAGGACCATGCATGAGCAGAGGATACTATGTACGATTGAGGCAACTTTCCAGTATGTGTCTGACATCCAGACATTGTATTGGCACACTATCGAGAGGGTGGATGGCAGATTCAATGGTGATGGTTGGCAAGAGTGGGATGGGTTCGAATACACTTAGTCGATTGCGAGTATCAGATAACCATCTATTGGCTGCTTTCATGGGGTAGTTATTTGGCACATGTGGCTTCCAACAGTCATCAGTACTACACAGTGACAAGCATAGGGCAGTTTAGCATGCATCATATTAGTTCATTATATATGGGACCTATATGTCGATTTCATGCAGGGATTAGGGACGAGGAACAAACAAATTCCAGCAGTTGTTAGAGCTAGGCTGCAACAGGTCTGGTTATGGGATCCAGGGATTGAGTTGATTGATAGGACACTCCATTCTATGATGAGTAGGTTCATGGGAGAGAGTGATCTAGTTCACCTTGGGTGTGACAAATGGGAGATTGTTGAAACCTCCATTGTATGGCAAGGTAGATTTATCCTGTTGCTGCTCAGGATTGAGATTGACAGTGGATGAGTAGACATTGACATCATGGAGATGCCTCGGCAGGATAAGCTTGGCCTTCACAGATATCCTGTAATGATCCTTAATAGGAATACAAGTGATAACAAGCAAATAATACATGCAACAAATTACAAAAACGAAATATTCAACAAACACCCATATAAAAGCTGCAAATGGAGAACTTCTGAGCCATTTTATTATATTTCTACAAGTCAAATACAATAGATGATGGAATGGTGCACCTAGGCTTGTCTGAAAGGACAAGCAAGATCAAACCCAGGTAGGAAAATCGTTGAGCTGAAGGCTCCCAGCTGCTGCACCAATCTGCATTGCGCTGCCCAGAAACTACTGCTCTACTGAAGTTCGAATAGCTGGAAGGTGCAATGAAACTGCCAAGAAATTTATATGCTTTTAACCCTGGACACCTTGGCCAAAACCCACAAAAACTCATAAATGGTTTGGCCCGATTTGGACTTCCCAAAATTGAACCGCAAAGGCACTATTCAATCCCCAGCAATTCTACACTGTCTGCTGCAAATATATGGCTTAAAACCCCACCTCCGGTGCTCAGAAAATTATGAAACTTTATATTTTGGATCCTTGTCAAAAACCCAGAAAGGATTTTGGTTGGTTTAGACTTCTGATTTTCAACCCCCTTGGAACCTCACCTCACCTCTAGCTGCCAATTTCGACTCGCTGGAAACTGCTTGTAAATCCACCTAAAAACTTCTCCAAAATGTTGAGTTCACCCATGTTATCCAATCCCTGACTCCCCGGATGATATCTTGGCCCAACTCAGCTACTCACAAGTACCACGAAAATCTGTTGTGTGGCCTCCGCGCTGTCCCCCAGCCCAGCAGTTCAAATTGCTGGAATGCTAGTTCAGCTAGTTGTAAAACCTAGCAAGAACGCTGGTCTAATGCTTCTACCTCAGCTCCCGGACAAGCAATCAGATCTCTGCTTACCTCAATCTCCCTCTGCGTGTTTCCTAGCTACCCAAAAATACGCACTCCTTGCTCTGCGCTGGTTAGTGGTGCTATGTCACTGCCCCAGAACTTCTGAAATCCTTGTAGAACTGCCTCTCTATGGCGGGCATAGATGGTCCCCTGAAGTAGAGGTTGAATCTCCCGCTTGAGAGATTCGTGGCTACACAATCGGTTGACTTAGCTAAACAGAAGAGTGAACAGTCGGGTGATTTTGTTTGCAAGATGTATGAATGAATCCCAAAATGAGAGTTGCTCACTCCTTATAACTCCTTGGACCTCCCTTGTCTCATGTGGGCCCCTCCATCCACCTATTCGACTTTCCCTCCAAGCTATTCGAATTCCCATGTGTGTGGCCCCCACATTAGACTAGCAACCAAATTAAGTCGAATTGCCTCCTAAGTCCCTAAGTCGAAAATGATGGGTTCTCTTCCTTAGCCAAAATTGTGCAAAATTGTATAGCAACACCCTGTTACAAATGTGTTTGAGAAGGGACATGGTAGTCCTCCCCTCCCAAATGTTGCTTACCCTCAAGCAACCTCAAAGATGGGTGCTCCAATATGTGCTCACCCTCCCAAGTGGCATCCTCCTCCGGCAAGTTCTTCCAATGCTCCAAAAATAGCTTGTCCTCATGAAATGCCTAAACGAGCATCCTCTCTAATTGTTGCTCCCCACTGTCAGTGCAACATGTGCCAGGGTCCTAGATGTGCCACTGAATCATCCTTGACCTCAGCACTGTCCTAATATGAAAGAATCATCCAATACCAGGATCCTAGGCCATCCTGTCCAACATGAAGCTCCCCTCGCTCCACTCACTATCCTGCCTGGTGCAAGTACTAGAAGTCCCTTGCTCATCAATGACTCGGTAAAGTCCAATGGAAGATCTGTATGATCTCCCCCTGCAGTAGCCGACGCATCCCTAAAGTGTTGATTTGGGGTAGCATCAAAAGTGCTCTAACCATGAAATTTGGTGAAGAGGTTGGGACACATGAGATCTCCAATACCCAGAAAGGGTTTGGGCAGATTCTAAACAAATTAGGAGATATTAAAATAGTTAATATTTTTAATGGAGTCCCTAAGTCTAAACTTAGAGAAGATAAAATATTAATGTGTATTAGTATGAGTATGTGTTAGAATGGTCCAAAAGACATGGATCAAGCCAGATCTAATCTTAGCCTTTGATTAGGGACTTAATCTCGGCCGTTGATATGTCAACAGGAATAGTATAAGAGGAGGCTTGAGGGTCACTTGGAGAATACACTAGAGTGATGAGTCATTCTATTCTCTAGAGCGAGGTTTGCTAAGAGAGATAGAATCAGTGATCATAGAGCAACTGAGGGGTATTGAATACAGAGAGATAGAGAGGCAAAGATAGTGCCGGGAAAGCAGCAGAGCAGCCAGAGAGAGTGATGCAGGAGCAGTCAGTGCTCACGCAGGGCCACGCAGAGGCAACTAAGTGCTGCGCAGAGCACTAGAGAGCCCAACGTAGCTGACGCAGAGGCTCAGAGAGCTGACGCAAGGCCTCCTGGGGCTGACGCAGGGCCAGTGCTGGGCTAGGAGAGGCTAACGCAGTCCAGATTGGGCAGACGTTAGGGTTTCTGGGGCAGATTGGTGTTGAGTAGCTGCAAGAAGGATTATCCGGGGTTTCAGCCAGTAGATTTGTCAAAAACGCAAAGGTATTACTGCTAAAAAAATTCTCTGTTGGGTAGGCCAGTTTCTGCACCCAGATTGTACTCTAATATTTCTTAATAAGAAAAACCTTAGATAGTTGCACCGGTTTTCCCACATTGGGCTTTTTAGGGGACATTAGTCCAAAAATAATGGTGTCATATGGTGTGTTTATTTCTGTTTCTTTTTAGTTGCTGATTTGTAATGTGTTGAGCATGCACTAGTGTTTATTTTCAGTATTTATGATCCAAGTGGCTCCAGGGACACACAGGACAACGAGGGCTTATTGAAGCTCGAAAATCAAATTGACTAGAATGCTTTCTAACCAGGACCAGAGCATAGATATTGTCGCCCTGATCGTAGCGGTGTGAACGTTTCGTCAATCCGAGCTCATATGAGGGAGAACAAGCCAGTCAAAGTTTTGGTCAAAGTTGGGTTGTGGGCCAGGTTTAAGTGTCCTACAATTTGACCGACCTCGGGGCATGAAACCTAGCTCCCGAAAGTGGGTGAAATTGTTGCCTCTTTAATTTGTCTAATAACCCTTATGTTAGACAAAATTAAATATGGCCTATTATATATAAAAATAAATATATATATATATAAGTGAAGTGGCAGGCCACCACCCCCGCCACCCCCAAGCCATAATTACAAAAGTTGATTGTTAAAAGGTCGGTGGGCCATGACCCGCGCCGGCCCAACCGCAACCACAAACCAAAGAACCGACGGGTTGTGACCCCAGCCGGTCCACCCTAACCCAACCACATGTTAATAACCATAATATTATTTGGGGTGGGTGGGCCACCTCTGGTGGACCCAGCCCACAGTCCCTCAACTGCACCACTAGATAAACATATGTCGTATGTTAATATGGAGGCCAACAGGTATCGAGGCCGCGCCAGCCATGTGGGCTGGCCCGCCACCATGCGGCGGCCCCATGTCACTCCATGTAACAAATGCAACGTGCCAACATGTATTAATGCACTCCATTTAATGTTAACGGATATACGGGAGTTATGGGGCGGACCGCCCAAGGCGAACTCGACCCCATCAACAACTAAATGTGCCTCCCAAACATAAAACTAAAATGGTATACGCTGTTAAAATGGGAGGGGGGGGTTTGGCCACCCGACCCCTCCTCAACTAATTGCTATTTCTCACCAATGCGCCAGCCAACACACATTGAAAAATCCTCCTGAAAACTCATATAAACCTAGCATTTACCAGTGCGCCAAGGAAGGAGGAACCAGGAGCGCGCACAGAAATCGAGGCATTTTTAATTAAATTTGTAATGCAGGGTGGAACCATGAACCTGAGAAAAACACAGGCAGAACCATGATTGGCGAAATTCTCAGGACGGTGAAATTTTTCTAGTGTCCAAATTAGACAAATTTTATGTCGATCTTACACCTCTCAGCGACACGAACCCGATGGTGCAGTCAAAATTTCGATCTAAGTGGCAGATTTGCAGAGGACCAGGAGGAGGGAATCTTTGAGGAATCTAGGGAGAATCTAAAAGATTCCTTAAGCCCCAGATTTACACTTTCTCAGAATTCAAAAATTTGATAGTTGATTTTGCATTATTCGACACCACAAATCTAATGGTACATTCAAATTTTTCATTTTCTCATTCTATTTTTCAGCCACTTTTCTAAGTGGAGTGCAGGTGTCAGCATTCATGTGCGAGTAGCCATTCCATGAGATTCGACGCCGCGAGATTGATGGTACGTCCAGCTTCGGTGGTTTGACATCCTTTTCTTCATATGGCCTCAAAATGTGAGGTATATGCAGTGTGTTCATGTACTTCTTTTTGCTATGCACTATGTTGCACAGATCCCCGTTTGATGTTTGATGTGGGATCTTGTTTTCTTACTTGTCTCATGTTCCCTGCTTGATGTGACCCGGGATCATTTGTGTGATGTACTTGTCATGATTCGTCATGTTTGTTTGAGATCTCTTTGTCGTTATGTTGATGGGATACTCATGTGTCGCCATGTATGATTGCATTGAAATCCCTTTTACACCATGTATGATTGCATTGAAATCCCTTTTACGCCATGTTGGCGGGATGTTCATTATCATCATGCATGAGTTTGTGTCATACTGATAGGAGTCCTTTTTGATTGAGAATTCTTGTAGCGAAACATCTCTTGGAGCCATTCCTACACGAGGGCATTTTCCTTGTATGATAGTGACATCACCTCTTATGTCCATCATCACTATTGATAGCACTTAATGCAGTGGCCTACACCATCTTGACATCGAGGCCCGGAGACGTAGTCCCTCCTAGACGAACTCCGTTATCAATGGATTTTTTTCATGTGCTGATACTTGTCATGTTCCTTATTCTTTACATCATGCACATGTGTTCATTTATGTTATTTTAAAATGTAATTTAACACATCACCAAAGTAAAAGGTCTTGGAAGGGTCCTTTGTCACACCCGAACCTGGATCAATTTACATTCTAAATAACTTGTTAAGGAAAATAACAAGTAGGTAGGAATAAATCAGATATAGTGCATGGAGGGTTTCTAACTAAGTAAACTTAGAAACTTCAACATGGTATCAGAGCATGATTGTAGATCACAGGAGGACTAAAAGACATCAGCCAAGCGGAGCAATAGCAGCAGAAAAAGCTATCTCGAGGTGATAGAAGTTGTTTCTAGTAGCGCAGAAGCCAAGGAGTGTGACGCAGAGCTAGCCAGGGCTTACACAGGGTCATGCAGAGGCAGCTAGGAGCTACGCAGAGCCTGAGAAGAGGCGAGCATTACTGATGCAGAGGGCCAGAGGGTTGACGCAGACCCATCCAAGCTGAATTAGGGCCAACGTGAGGCAGAGAGGGGCTGACGCAGTCCATAGATAGGCAGTTGTTGGGGCTTAGAAGGCTACAAGAATATTGCAGAGTGGAGCTAGTGAGGTACTGTAGTTAGAAGAGTACCTAACAGGGCAAGGCCAGAGGAGTTTTTACCGAGGGTTTCTAGCCGAGGAACCAAGATCAGTGGTGCGGTCGCACAAGACGATTAGAGTAGGGGGCATCTCAACAAGCGGCAAAAGAATTTCTAGGAGGGAAATTCGGACTCAAAGGGAGTCTAGAAGAGAACTTCCAAATGGGAAGTAAAGACTCAGAGGAGTTGAAGAAAGAACTCCTAGGAGGGAAGTAGAGGAGCATCATGGCATGACACGAAGTACGAGACCAAGATAGACTGGACGGAGCATCAAACTTCGTAGTTCGGAAGCCCAAAATCTTATCTGTACTTGATAGGAATCATGTCAAGAACTTCGCCTTGAAGGTAATAGTTGTCCCAATCGACCCCAGTGATAATGATAGGTACGAGAAGGCAATGGCAAGGGCCAAGAGCATTATCCTTGACAGCATCCAGGATCATGTAGTACCACACATAGCCAAGAAGGAAATGACATTTGAGATGTGGGAGGCTCTCAAGAAGTTGTACCAGCATACTTCTGTGCAGAGAAGAATGTTGCTCGAGAATCAGATGAGGTCGTATCAGATGAAGAAGGGACAATCGATCGACACCTTCCTTGGAGGACTGAATGAGATCCGAGATCACTTGACTGCTATAGGGGCGACATTGGATCAGGATCTAATGGTGAGGACAGCCCTAAATGTTGTCTCAGAAGACTGGGAAGTATTTGTCCAGAGTATATTGGGCAGAGGGACACTTCCACCTTGGGACAAGATGTGGGCAGCGCTTCGCTAGGAAGAGATCAGACCGCAGTCGAAGATGGGTAGCAGCAACAAGGGGATCAAAGTCAAGCTGGAAGAGGAAGATGTGGCCCTAGCATCTGAGGGAAAGCAGGAACAGTGAAAGAAGAAGGATCTCTCCAAGATCAAGTGCTTTCACTGTGGGGAGCTGGGTCATTATGCGACCCAGTGTCCAACGAAGAAGAGTAAGGGAGAGTCTTCCGAGACTAAGGCAGCGCCAGCACGAGCAAATAAGGAAGTTTTGACAGACAATGATTGTGCCATGAGTGCACACGCACCACTTGAGTGGAAGTGGGGAGACAACGAGTTGTAGTCAAGCGGACTACAGGCGATGAGGGGCAGGATCCTCGAGGTACCCAGACTCTTGGTTAGACCTTGCTATGGGAGCCCCGTCAAGGAGTAGCAGGACTGGCTAAGTGGGAAGAGATGGATGCAGATGGAGTGATAGAGAGAGCTACACTGTAGGAGTCCCGAGACAACACAAGGCTAGCAAGCTACAACAGTGCGAGAGGCACAGGAGTGTTGTAACAGTGCAGGTTGGCACAGAGAGGTGTGCAACGTAGCGAGATGCAGGGAGTTGTTGCAGCAGTGCAGAGGTCAGAGAGGGAGCACTTTCCAGTGGCAGAGAGAGCTTCAACATCAGTGGGTGTCTCTAGCCCAACAGGAAGGTCAGATTGGGAGATCAGTTACTTATTTCTTAGTAACTGAGTTGCAGTGCAGCGATGGGTAGAGCGATGCAGCATGATGAGAGAAGGTGCAGTGCGGATACAGTGCTGGGAGAAAGGACCAGCAGCAGCATGGATGCAGAGGGAGTTATCGTATAGATGCAACAGTGGCAGTGGCAGAACCATGGATAGCAGTATAGGATGCAGCAGTGCAGAGGATGTTGAGCAGGAAGGCCTAGCATCAGCACAAGTACCAATGCCGGATGATCAGAGTAATACTCAGTGAGTAGTATTGCTAGAGCACGTCCTCGCTAAGAGGGAGTGTTGATTTGGGGTAGCATCGGATACGCTCTAGCCATGAAATTTGGTGGAGAGGTTGGGGCACATGAGATCTTGTAATATTTCTAATTAGCCATGGCTAATTGGAATATTTGATTTTGCTTAATTTTGCCTTCTATAGTTATTTATGAATAAAAAAGTGAGGGAAAGGGGACATGACTCACTTTTAGAATAAAAGTCACTTCCTAGTAGCACAACATTGTGACTTAAAGGGGAGCCAAGGGGGCTAGAAGGGGGATGCGGAAATGGAGCCCACGCAGACACTTGGAGGGACTGCACAGAAGGGAAGAAACACATGGCAAGAGAGGGATTACGCTGGAGAAGGTGAACCTTGGGATTGAGAGAGGCAAAGGCTATAAAAGGAGAGAGGAGCTTCCTCATTTTGGCATTCGGTTATGTGCAATTGAGCTAGTCACTTCAACTTAGAAGCACGCTAGCTGTTTAGCTAGTCTGCAGCACTGTTTAGTGCATTGAGTGTCTCCGTTCGGAGATCTCATCCTTAGCCTCGGGGGACTTCGAGTGTCTACTCGGGAAAGGTATTTCCATCAGCATTTTGGTAGTAGTTTCATCAACATTTCTGGCAAGAGGATTGAGCATCTTGGAGGACTGCGTAGCACTAAGAGGGATGACGCAGTTCTTTCTGGCAGGAATTCTGGCTTGAGGGTTTGCAGTAGGATTTGTGCTGGGAGATTGAGCAGGGGATCAACCTTTGAATATTGGAGGGTTTTGGCAGAGGTTTTAGGCAGATTTCTGGAGGGTTTCATTTAGTGGTAGCGCAGAGCCTTGAGAGACTGCGTAGAACCCCAAGGGGATGATTTTCGGGGGTCGACCATTCCAGGAAAGCTTTCTAGGTTTTTCTGGGTTTCTTGAGTAGAGTCTGATTCCAAAGTTTCAACCTTTTTTTGAGGAGGGGAACAACCCCAAATTCTAATTCGATTTCCAGCAGCAGCAGTAGCACAACAGTTTTCCAGCCGCTGGGACGTAGATATGCTCCATTCCTTTGCTATTCTGAGTGTATTTCTTCACTTGGCTTGTGCAAGTTGAGGTGCCATCTTTCTAATCACCTCTTATACTCATTTTATTGATCAGTATAATAAAATGGCTTAGCATTTCTTGCTGCATTTCTTGAGTATTTGTTTACGTTTCATGTATACATTGTTGTTTGTTGCACTATCGTTATATCATCTATGTGAGTTTTCGGGCTATTATACCACTTGTACGTTTTTCTGGTTGGGGTTTGCTGATATTTGAGAAATATTCCTGGGAAGGGACATTACAGTGGTATCAGAGCATAGTTCTGGCTCAGCCTGTGGAGATAGCAATCTATGACACCGGGGGAAAAACCTTGCATCTACTACAGAGGTAGGAGATACAAAGACACTGGGCATAGGTTGGAAAATACCTACGGAGAGGGAGACTATATTCCAGTAGTGGACGCAGAACAGGAGGAGCCTGTGGTGGACGCAGAGCAGAAGGATCCGATGGTAGACGAGGACGAGAAGAGATTTGCAGATATGCTCCTCAAATCAGTGCAGGATCTGTCAAGGTAAATTGAGGTGATGGGGCAGAGATTCACGGCAGTAGAGGCTAGACAACGTGAGAGCCCATGGGTTTTTCAGATTGGTGAGGGATCAGGTGCATCCCATCATTTGCCAGAGCAGCGTGATACTGCGTAGAAGGTGGCCTCGCATGCCCCTACAGGCTCTACCATGCCCACCTTCTTAGGAGCAGACATGGGGGCCGGAGCCCAGCAGGAGGTAGAGCCCAGTCATATGGGCTATTATTTTGCAGAGTACCAGGCCTATGGGCAGGAGTTCAGTGATGCTCTTTCATTCAGAGACTTTGTTCAGCTCCAGCGGGATAGTAGACCCCACGACCATCACAGAGGGTACCAACATTATCATGATGGTGACACC
>APFE030584264.1:0-97995 GCA_000404065.3 Pinus taeda
TTTTGTCATTTGAATCATCCAAGAATTGTTCATTTGTGTAATGTAAAGGAGGTTTCCCCCTCGAAGAGGATGAATTCTAAGGCGTTGATCTCTCTTTTCTATCTTTTTGTGAGTTGGTTTCATAACATTTGGTATCAGAGCTTTGGATTCTAGGGTTTCACTGCTCCAAATAGGTCATCGTGGCATTTTCGCTATAACTTTTTTTTCTGCTACTTTTTAAAAGCGAAAAGGAAACCCATTTGAGATGAAATCATACTGAATCTCGGGTCCGAATTTCATAAATTTTTGTGCTATATTTACAAAGATATGATCTGAGGAAGTTGGTCTTTTTGTAGACTCCTAAATTACATTCCAAATAGGTGACCTGGGGAAAATCGTCATAAGGTGGCAGATGCACTCTCAAGAAAGGATGAGGATGTGGAAGCATTGCTGTGTGCCATTTCTATTACCCAACCAGATTAGATAAACGAAGCAAGGGAGGAATGGAAGAATGATGGAGAAGTATGGGCACTTATTTGAAAGTTACAAGCATATAAATAAATGTCCCTCAAGCAAGCTAAGAAGGATAATAAATTATCACCAAAGTATTATGGTCCGTACAAGGTGTTGCAAAAGATTGGTACTATGGCATACAAATTGGAGCTTCCTGCAGCGTCTCGAGTGCACCCAGTTTTCCATTTTTCATGTTTAAAGAATATTATAGGAGACAAGCTCCCAGTTCAAACAATATTGCCAGAACTTGACGAGGAAGGAACAATTATATTGGAACCAGAAGCAGTCACATAAACAAGAACTCGACAGCTACGAAATCGATCAATTTCAGAGTATCTTTTCAAGTGGAAGAACTTATTTGCTGAAGATTCCACATGGGAGGATGAGAATTTTATACAGAAGCATCCATAACTACTCAAGCGTTGAGGACAACACTTTTTTTGAAGGAGAGGGGCATGTTAGGTCCCTATAATACTAGTGATTACCCCATTACTATTGTAGTTGTATCCTTATTAATATTGTTGTGCCCCATTGTCCCCATATTGTTATTACTGTGCCCCATAGAATCCCTCTATTGTTATTTTTGTGGCTTTATATTATTATTGTTAGGTCGGCTGGGTTATATTGTGACTCCTTAGACTCCTATATATATAAAAGAGGTTTTTTCATTTGAATCATGGAAGAATTGTTCATTTGTGTAATGTAAAGTAGGTTGCCCCCTCGAAGAGGCTGAATTCTAAGGTGTTGATCTCTCTTTTCTAGTTTTTTGTGAGTTGGTTTCATAACATACAAGTTGATTAGAATCCCCCCAATAGACAAAAACAATCATCCTCTTCTTGATGTCGGCCTCAAAAGGTATATGAATGACAAGTCGGCTCACACATGGAGACACACCCATTCATGTGATCATGTCGGCTCAAATGTAGGGGCAAACAACTATATATAGGAGCTTGTACCCTCGCATTTCCACAAGTGGACAGATTCAATATATCTTTGAAATTTCGGATGGGTACAACAGAGAAAAAATGCGGATTATCCACAGGTAACTTATCAGCATATTTTTTGAGGTTCTCGGTGGTCAAGACAGTAAGGAGTTCGATCATAGTGCGGACTAGTTTGGGGTGATATTACAGTGATATCCTCCTCACTATCTCATGCATATATTCACTGAAATGCGGATGGACGGTGGTGCAGTTTGGATAAGGTCTCAGTAAGATGATACTCAATGATGGTCGGTGCTAGATCTCGGTGATAGCAGGAGATGTAGTGATATGATGATCAGTAAGTGCTACATAATGTTGCTAGATGTTACATGATGCAACTCAATGAAGGTATGATGCACAACTCTCTGAGGCCAAAGTTCAGGGATATATCACAATGTTTTGATGTTGCAATGATCACGTTTCGGTGCCATGAAGAAATTGAAGAATCAAGGAAGAAGGATGACTGTGTCTTGGTCTAGGAATGGCAACGTAGGTCAAGGGTCTTGGTTCTTGTATTCATTAATTGAATCTCTATAAGAAGAATTCGTGTAGATTTTGCTTTCAAAGAGTGAGAAGTTTTGGCCCTGGCAGAAAGGCAACATCTTGTGTTTTTGTCTCTTTTGTTTTGGTAACTATTTGATAAAGTAAAGAAAACACACTATAATAATAACAAGAGAAGATTGTGCAAATAAGAAAGAGTAAAAACTACCTCACAAATAGTTATCATCATGAGAAGAATCCTATTAACTTAATTGCCCTAGATTCTTCAAAAGTAATGGGTCTTCCTTCTTGCATTAAAACAACACCAATTCCTTTTCCTGAGGCATGACATTCACAATAAAGGATTTTGTGAAGTTTGGCGTAGCTAAGACCAGTGCTTGGCACATTGTCTCTTTAAGATGTTCAAAGGCCTTAGCTACTTTTGGAGTCGAAGAAAATGCATCTTTCTTCAGTAATGTTGTTAGAGGTGTTGCTATTCTCCCATAATTCTTAACAAACTTGCGATAATATCTTGTCAACCCAATAAATCCTTGAAGATGCTTTATGGTTGTGGGGATTTTCCATTCCTTAATGGCTTTAATTTTGTTAAGGTCTACCTTATCACCCTCATGAGACACGGTATGACCCACATATTCCATCCCCTGTACTCCAAAGAAATATTCGGAGGTTTTTGCATATAATTGTTTCTCCTCCAATAGTTTGAGCACCCTGTCAACATGTTGAACATGATCCTTGCAAGACTTGTTGTAGATTAGTATATCATCAACAAATACTAACATAAAATTTCTAAGGAAGGGTTTGAAAATGGAATTCATCAAACCTTGAAATGTGGAAGGTGCATTAGTAAGGCCAAAAGGCATGACCAAAAATTTATAATGACCCTCATGAGTTCTGAATGTTGTTTTCGGGATGTTTTCAATGTTCATTATAATTTGACGATATCCTGAACGAAGATCCAACTTAGTGAAGTAAATTGCTCCATGTAATTCATGCAACAATTCATCAATGGCAGGAATGGGAAATTTATCTTTAATAATGAGCTTGTTGATCTCCCTATAATCGGAAACATACGCCATGATCCATCCTTCTTGTGTAACAATACTACTGGAGTAGAGAAAGAACTTTGACTAGGTTGAATTATACCAGCCTCTAGCATTTCTGCAACCATACATTCAATTTCACTCTTTTGGGCATAAGGATATCTGTAAGGCCTGATGTTTGGAAGAACACTTCCTGGGATCAAATGAATAGCATGATCATGATCACGAATAGGTGGGAGGCCTTTGGGAGTCTCAAATGCCTTGGAATGATTGTCCAAGAATTTTTGGAGACTTGGAGAAATAGATGATTTTGATGTTTGAATATCTAGTGAGCATAATTGTGCAATTATGCCCTGTTGTTCTTTCTTTAGAAGCTTTGTCATGCCATTAGAGCTGATTATCTTTCCTGGTTTCCTTGTGATACCCCTTAATTCAACTTCCTTTCCTTCCCAAAAAAGTTTGAAGAAAAGTTCTTGAAAATTAAAAGCTATTGTCCACAAGGATTGTAACCAGTAGACTCATAGTACAACATCAACACCACCCATTGGAATGGAAAGTATTGGACTATTCAATACACATTCCCCCATGGTTAGCTTGATATTATGGCACTTTCCAGAGCAATTTATAGTTCTTTTATTTGCAACCACCACTTGACACTCTGGTTCTTGATAAAAGAATCAATTCGATTCCTTGGCTATCTTTCAATGAATAAAATTATGGGTACTACCCAAATCAATCAACACTATTACCTTTTTCTTCTTGATATATCCTTTTATCTTCAGAGTTTGAGGAGTGGTGATTCCTGTCAATGCATTACAAGATATGGTTGGATTCATTTCTTCTGTTTCTGGGGTTGGTTCCTGGTGTATATCCTCCTATTTTGATGTTTCTTGTTCCTTTTCTTCCTTCTCTTCACAATCTATGTAAAATAATTTCTTCTCAACACACTTATGACCTTTAGTGTATTTGCTATCACAACTATAACAAAGCCCTTTTGCTCTTTTTTCTTCCAATTGTTGTAGTGTCAACCTTGTAGGTTGCGGAACACTAGGAGCAGCAACACTTCCATCTTTATAGTTGTGAGTGGTAGACTTCTTTGTTGCCATAATTTTGCTTTCAACTTTTCTTTCCACCTTGAATGCCTTCTTATTAAGTTATGGTATGTTCTATGCTTATAACAGTTTACTTATTTTTCTTATTATATTCCACAGATTAGCTATCACATGTACATAAAGTAAAGTGTAGATAAAACATTAAACGATTGACAGAAAACAAGCCAAGACAAGAGACACAAGATGTGGCGGCTAGCCAGGGACAAACCCCACAATGTGTGGGGAAACCCTTTGATCAAATTTTCTTTTATCTTCAATAATTCAGCAGAGAGAAATAGTACAATAAATTTGATTTATATCATTAGTAGCAAACCCTAGATCAACAGCATTAGGATTAGCAGCTTCATCATCAAACTAGGGTAGACGATATCTCACAAACCGACCGTCGGATCGGCTTGATTCCACCACCAAAAGTTGTGGCTTTCAGAGGAGGTTCAAATGAACTTACAACGCAGTTTAGATGAGGAGATCTTCTAGTCCACGCATGTCAAACTTCACTTCTGCAATTGCAGCTTCAGTTTCAGCAGTTTCCTGCAAACTAGGGCAGTCGATATTTTGCAAACCATCCGTCGGATTGACTTGATTCCACCAACAAAAGTTGCGGATTTTAGAGGAGGTTCAGACGAACCTACAACGCATTTAGATGAGGAGACTTTCTAGTCCACAGAGGTCAAACTTTACTTCTGCAGTTGCAGCAGCTTCCGGCTTCACGTGTGAGGGAGAGACCCTTTTCTACGCAGTAGAGAAGAGACTCTTTTTTGCGCAGAAGAGAGAGAGAGATGTGATGAGATGAGTGAGTCCAAATGAGGAAAAGTCCTCCTATATTTATACACAATGTTGGTGTTTGAGTAGATGCGACTGTTGGGCTTCTGAGCCTACATGATTTGTAGGTCGGCTTGATAATAATTCCATAATCAAAATAAATTCATATCTGTATGAATACTTATCGGAATTGGATGATCTTTATATCAATCCTATACCTCTCGACGAGAGGAATCTAATGAACATATTCTCAGCCATGAATAAGATGACCCACATGAAGTTTTGCCCTAGTTGTCAATTTTAACACTCCCTCTCAACTAGGGAGAACTTCATCTGCAATCTGTCTATCGGTCGTTACTATTCATCCATCAAATGCACTGCCCTGTACAGCCTGACCCTTGCCCTGCTTTGCTCTATTATGCCTATTCTGCTTTGTCTTGTTCTGCCTTGTACTGATATGTACGACTCTGCTCTGTTATGCGCTGCTCTGCTTTGTTCTGTTTTGCTTTGCTTTTGTCCGAATTATGAAGAAGAAGAAATGATCGAGGATGTATCATACTGACTCAAAGTCAGTCTCAAAGTATGTACCACTGGTCCCAGACCATTCTCAACCAACCCGAAGTCAGCGTCATAGTGAGTACGACTCCATTGGTCCCAGACCAGTATCATCCTCCACTGACTCAAAGTCAGTCTCAGAGTTCGTACCACTGGTCCCAGACCAGTCTCAACCGACCCGAAGTCAGCTTCATAGTAAGTACCACTCCTTCCATTGGTTCCAGACTAGTATCGCAGTCTCAGAGAGTGTACCACTGGTCCCAGACTAGTCTCAACCGACCCGAAGTCAGCGTCATAGTATGTACCAATCTCACTGGTCCCAGATCAGTACTGCACTGACACGAAGTCAGTCTCAAAGTATGTACCACTGGTCCCAGACCAGTACTGCACTGACACGAAGTCAGTCTCAAAGTATGTACCACTGGTACCAGGCCAGTCTCAACCGACCCGAAGTCAGTGTCATAGTATGGTACAACTCCTACCACTGGTCCCAGACCAGTATCATTGATCCCAGATCAATGGAGGTCATCCTAGCATAGGGAGTACGGTAGAGACAACGATGCGTCCATCGGTATTACTATGGTCCCTAATTTCATTTCCCGGCTCATTGATCAAATGAGAGGTACTTCCCATGAGTCCCAGACTGCATGGGTAGGATGCCTCGACAAGAGAACTAATCAATCCTGTCCTCACAGGAGAACACATCAATCCTGCTATAATCGCCATAGAGAACATATCAATCCAGGCTGCCATGGGGAACACATCAATCCAGGCCTCACAGGGGAACACATCAATCCTGCTACAATCGCCATGGAGAACACATCAATCTAGGCTGTGTATCTTAACCCATAAGTGATAGTGCCACGAAGATATCTCAATAGATTCTTGGCACCAATCCAATGTATGTGGTGGGGTTCAACCATATGTTGACTCAACGTGTTGACTCCGAAGCATATATCTGGACGGGAGTTCACTAAGAACATTAATGCTCCGACGAATTGTCAATACTCAGTAGCATTTCGTAAAACATGTACAACAGCACTACCGCTTAACTTCTTGAAGTCAAGCTCCATCGGTGTAGTTATAGGCTTGCAGTCCACCATACCGAATCTTGCCAATATTTTCACCACATATTTTCCTTGAGATAGGAAAGTTTCCCTTGGCTTCTGCCACACTTCAAGTCCTAGGAAATATTGCATCAGTCCTAGGTCCTTCATTTCAAATTCAGAAGCCAACTCCCTCTTACATTTGAGAATGAGAGGTTCTGCACTTGTTAGAAAGAGGTCAATCACATGCAACACCAGTATGAGAGGTTTATCATTTTCAACCTTAAAGTAAAGGTTAGGATCGGCTTCACTCCTAGTGAATCCCAACTTCATCAAGTAGCTGTTGATCCTCTCATACCATGCTCGGGGTGCTTGCTCCAGCCCATAGAGAGCCTTCTTCAACCTACATACATGAGATTTTCGATCATAAATCTCAAATCCTTCGGGTTGCTCCACGTAGACCTCTTCTTTGATCAAGCCGTGCAAGAACGCGGTCTTGACATCCATCTGATGTAGGTTCCATCCTTGTGAAGCGGCAAGGGCTATGATCGAGCAGATGGTTGTATATCTGGCAACAGGTGCAAATATCTCATCATAGTTTAAACCTTCCTTCTGGGAGAAACCACGAGCAACAAAACGAGCCTTATACTTTTCCGTACTTCCATCTGCTACATGCTTTATCTTGTAAAACCATTTGGAAGTAACCACTGTCTTGTCCTGGGGTTTGGGAACTACTTCCCAGACATCATTCTTCATAATAGACTCATATTCTTCGGTCATAGCACCCTTCCATACTTGATGCTTGACGGCATTTGAGAATGGTGAAGGCTCATTTTGTATGATCATGCTCATGATGGTTAGGTATCCCTGATACCTATTAGGTTTCTTACTTTCACGAAAGGTTCCTCGGGGTGCAGCGTGTCCTTCAGCATCATCAAGTAGCCCCCTAAGCCATGAAGGCCTCTTCCTAGAAGAGGAAGGCTCATGTGGAGGAGGATCAATCGGATCCATGGGTTCTTCTACATCAGGCATTGATTCATTATCCTTTTCTTTCGGTTCCCTGGTGTTGGCTTCTTGAGAGCTCCTCAAAGTTGGAAGATTGTCCACCTTGTTGAGAGCCATATCTTCGTCAAAGGTGACATCATGACTAATCACGACTTCCCTTTGACTAGCTACATAGATTCTATAGCCTTTAGTATTTTCACCATAGCCACGAAAATCCCTCTTTCCAGAGCACCCAATATTTCTTCTCTTCGGCACATTAAATATACCGGTCTTCCAAAAATTTTAAATGAAAACATAGGTTTCTTTACCAGTGAACTTTTCTTCAGGAGTCTTGGAACCCAATGCTTGATGAGGGCATCGATTTTGTACATATACGACATTGTTTGCAGCTTCAGCCCATAGAAACTTTGGAAGTCTTTGATCATGTAGCATGGCCCAGACAACTTCCATAATCATGCAATTCTTCCTTTCCGCCACACCATTCTATTCAGGAGTATATGGTGTAGTAGTCTCCCTCTTGATGCTAGCCTCTTTACAAAAATCATGGAACTCATTAGATTCATATTCAGTCCCATTATCAGTTCTTAAGATCTTGATCTTCTTTTCGGTTTGATTCTCGATCAGGGCTTTGAAGTGTCGAAACCAAGAGAACACTTCATCCTTCTTTTTCAAGAAGTATATCCAGGTTTTTCGAGAATAGTCATCTGTAGAAGTAAGATAATATGAATATCCTCCCAAGGAGTTCACAGGCATCATACTAGATATGTCTAAGTGAACTAGTTGTAATATATCAGAGGTCTTGCTTAGGCTTGAGGGGAATGGTCCCCTTTTGAGCTTTCCTTCGGCACATCCTAGACATACACCTTCTTTCTCTACTCGAAATTCAGCATCCCTGTCACCATTTGTCTTACACCGAGTAGAGCTTTATAATGAAGGGGGGCAAACCTCCGATGCCAAAGTTTGGACTGAAGAGATGTGTCATAAGACATGATACCTAGTGGACTTCCATCGATCTGATATAATGAATCAACACGAAACCCAAGAGTAAAGGCATCTTTAACATTATTTTTCGATACACGTACCTTGCCATCGCTGAAGGTTACCTTGTAGCCTTTGTCTTCCATTGCTGAGATGGATACCAGGTTCTTTTTGAGATCAGGTACATATAATACATCTTGTAAGTGAATCATATTACCTTAATTCAATTTGAGAGAAACATTGCCTACGCCTTTCACGGGGTATTTCATGTCATCTCTGAGGACAATTTCCAGGTTAGTTTCTTTCTCTTCCAGATTATGGAGTACTTCTTTGTAACCAGTGAAGTGTCTTGAGGCACCACTATCAATGAGCCAAATTCCCATTGAGTCTGAAGGATCAGAGGTAGATAGAGCAGCTGGTAGATAATATTCAACCTGCTTATTGTCAATAGTGTTAGATTCATACCTCAAATTTCTAGCCTTCTTGAATGGTTGCCCTCTTCCTTGATTTCCAACATTCCTTTTACCTTTGCTATTGAATTTTCCATTCCTTAGATTACCATGAGAGGGATTTTGATCATCGTCATGGTGAGAGTCCTTTCTATTAGGGCATTCCCTTGCATAGTGACCTGCTTTATTGCAAATGTAACATTGTCCTTTTCTTCCACCCTTAGGTCCAGCCTTTCTTTTCGATTTAGACGCAGAATTATTTCTTTTCTTAGCATGAGAAGAAAATGCAGCAGGAGGACCTTTAGGTAAGGGCATTTCTTGCTCTTCTACCCTTGTTTCTTCTTGAATGCATCTAGCCATTAATCCCTCGAAACCAGGAATTACATTATTGTTCAGAAGAGTAGTCTTGAACATGTACCATTCAGATGGTAATCCTCCAAGAGTTGTGAGTGCCATTTCTCTGTCAGTAATAGTCTTCCCAATAGATAGGAGATCATTCTTGATCTCGGTGATTCTTAAGAAGAATGCTTGCATACTCTCATCTTTACCCTTTTTGATTTCCCTCAGCGTATTTCTAAGAAACAAGACTTTATTTGCATCATTAACTTTAAATAAACTTACCAGTCTATCGTAAATTTCCTTGGAGCTGTCCAGTTCAGAGATGTAGGCCACCAAGTGCTTGTTGATAGAGTCCTGGATGATCTTCTTCGCTTTAACTTCTTTGTTCTTCCATTTGTTCTTGGCAGCAGGAGGTGCATTTGATGGAGGCTCAATAATATTGCCTCTCACATAATCCAACACTCCTTGATCCTCAAGGGTTAGATCGATAGACATCTTCCATCCGTGATAGTAAGCTTTCTCACGGAGCTTGTCTTCGGCAGGAAAGAGTGTTGAGGACCTCATGGTTCTTTTAGGATAGCCTTGCCAATCTTCTCTTCGGTGATTGCTCTTGCTTTTGCTCGCGCTTTGTCTTCACCTCAGCTCTGATTCCATGTTAAGTTATGGTATGTTCTATGCTTATAACAGTTTACTTCTTTTTCTTATTATATTCCACAGATTAGCAATCACATGTACATAAAGTAGAGTGCAGATAGAACATTAAACGATCGACAGAAAACAAGCCAAGACAAGAGACACAAGATGTGGCGGCTAGCCAGGGACAAACCCCACAATGTGTGGGGAAACCCTTTGATAAAATCTTCTTTTATCTTCAATAATTTAGCAGAGAGAAATAGTACAATAAATCTGATTTATATCAGCAATAGCAAACTGTAGATCAACAGCGTCAACATTAGCGGTTTCATCATCAAACTAGGGCAGACGATATCTCACAAACCGATCGACGGATCGGCTTGATTCCACCACCAAAAGTTGCGGCTTTCAGAGGAGGATCAAAAGTTGCGGCTTTCAGAGGAGGTTCAGATGAACCTACAGCGTAGTTTAGATGAGGAGATCTTCTAGTCCATGCAGGTCAAACTTCACTTCTGCAGTTGCAGCTTCAGTTTCAGCAGCTTCCTTCAAACTAGGGCAGTCGATATCTTGCAAACTGTCTGTTGGATTGACTTGATTCCACCACCAAAAGTTGCGGCTTTCGGAGGAAGTTCAGATGAACCTACAACGCAGTTCAGATGAGGAGATCTTCTAGTCCACGCAGGTCAAACTTTACTTCTGTAGTTGCAGCTTCATTTTCAGCAGCTTCCGGCTTCACGTGTGAGGGAGAGACCCTTTTCTGTGCAGTAGAGAAGAGACTCTTTTTTGCGCAGTAGAGAGAGAGAGATGTGATGAGATGAGTGAGTCCAAATGAGGAAAAGTCCTCCTATATTTATACACAACGTTGGTGTTTGAATAGATGCCACTGTTGGGCTTTTGAGCCTACATGAGTTGTAGGTCGGCTTGATAATAATTCCATAATCAAAATAAATTCATATCTCCATGAATACTTATCGGAATCGGATGTCTTTATATCAATCCTACACCTCTTGACGAGAGGAATCTAATGAACATATTATCAGCCATGAATAAGATGACTCACATGAAGTTTTGCCCTAGTTGCCAATTTTAACACTTCTCCAATGAATCATGTTCCCAAAGGCGAACCTCATGTTGGATGTTATCTTTTAAGGTCCCTATGAAGACATCAATCCTATGCTCCTTTGGAATATCAGTTACCCTAATATTCAATTTTTGGAAGTCCTCAATGTGCTCTGCCATTGAACCCTTTTGTTTGAGATTTATCAAATGGCTAAATAAGGTGTTGCTCTTTGTATCCTCATAATGTGCTATCATTTCCTCTGTAAAAATTGACCAAGTGACAAGTGGTTTAGGAAAACAAAGCCATCGATACCATACAAACTAATTGGGTTCTAAATACAATGATGCAACGCGTACCTTTTGTGTGTGTTGCACATCATGGAGATCAAAATATTGCTCTATCTGTAGTATCCATGTTACCGGATCCTTGCCATCAAACTTCCTCATATTTATCTTTGGAATGGGGTGGGTCTTAAACCCAACATTGGAATCTCTAAATTCATAACATATTCTTTTTGTCCTCATCATGATTTTCATGGATTACCTTGTCACCACTAGGAAGCTTTTCTTGTAGCAACTTTGTCAAACCTTCCTTCAAACCTTCCATGTCTGCTTTTAAACCTTCCATATCCCCTTTTAAACCATTCATGTCTACTTTTATTTTTTCTCTAAACCATCCATCTTAACATTCATCTCTCCCAATTCATTTTTGGTTGCTCTTTGGGAGAGTGAAATTTATTGCACTTTGTCCTGTAACTTTGATACATCATGTTGCATTTCTTCCTCTTCTTCATGCGTCATATTAGAGTTTTCTGGTTGCTTACTGGGTGTGTCCATTTTTTTTGAGGCATATTAGAATGAAATAATATATTTATGCTTCTCGATGCCCTTTGAATCACTTCACATTGATTCTTCAAACAAAAGTTATGCAAATTAAAAAAAATATACATGCCTTTTTCCTTGTTTTTTGGAGCTAGATATTGAAACTATCATATCTCTATAATTACGGCTCTCTAAGATTTGAACTTCTTTCCTGTGATATCCCTCTGCGTTGTCTTTCCAACGCCACAAGTCAGACCAAAATTGGATTCTTCAAGATAAAATTATGCCCAATCTCCCACGATGACCTGATTATGGACTAGTTCAATAAATCAAACTTGTGCGGAGTGCCACATGTCACTGTTTCGACTTTCGGCCCTGAAAATGATACATGGACAACTACAGTCTGTGCACTTTTGGTCACTTTCTACGAAATTCAAATCCGATGCTCAGAGAGAAAGTTATGATGATTTTCCCTAGGTCCCCTGTTTGAGATGGAATTCTAGAGCCTGTAAAACCCTAACTTCCTCAGATCATATCTCCGAAAATATGGCGGACCAAGATCTGAAATTCGTACACGAAGTTCACCAATAGTTCAACTCCAAGTGGTTGCAATTTCAACTTCTAAAGCCTTGTAAAAAAATAGTGAAAATTCCAAGATGACCTATTTGAAGAAGCGAAACCCTAGAATCCAAAGCTCTGATACCAAATGTTATGCAACCAACTTACAAAATAGAAAAAAAGAAAGATCAACGACTTGAGAAATAGCCTCTTCTAGGGGGAAACCTCCTTTTACATCACATAAATGAACGATTCTTGGATGATACAAATGAGAAGACCTCCTTTCTAAATATAAGATTCTAAGGGGTCACAATATTATCAGAGCCTACATAACAATAGTAATGTAAGGGCACAACAATAACAAAACTGGGATTCTATGGGGCACAACAATAACAATATGGGGGCTACATTAACAATAACAATAAGGGGACTACACTATTATTATAGGGACCTAACAGTGGACTATGACTGTGGAGGCAGGGATCGAGTGTGCAGTTGCAGGGGTCGAGTGTGCATTGTGGTAGGAGTCGAGGGTGGACTGGTGGAGTGGTGGATTTTGGAGATTGAGTCGTTTTGCGCCTACGAAAATTTTGGCCTTTTAAGGTTTCCTTTTTTTTTTAAATTATAAATCATGAGAAAACTTGAACCACAGAAAAAACTACCAAAAAAAATGAACCACAACATGAACTTAATCAAATGCATGTCGAATTTATTGATTTTGTTCGAGTTCGTGAATGTATTTGGGTTGGAGTTCGATTAAGGTTCGAGTTCATCATCAAGTTCAGCGAACCAAATTGAATAAGTTCGAATTGTTTGGAAGTTCAACAAATTTCGAATCTGAAGTATTTTGTTCACTGAACTTGGTGACTTAGTGTGGTTTGACGTTAAATGCTCGAAAATCAGATTAGGAGAGAGAAAATGAGATTTATGGTAAATTTTGAAGGTGATCAACAAAGTGACAAGTCTAGTGGCTAGTCCTTGTGATGTAGTCCATGGGAGTGAAAAATCTACTAAATATTGGTAAGGAGTAAGGGAATAGTGCCCTAATGTTCAAAACCCTAACTCTTACTTTGTGAGGGATCAAAATCACTTGAGAGAGCTAGTTTAAAGATACACCAAGGGGATTGCCATTCACATTCAACTAATAAGCAATGGATACAATGCCATCACCTAGATTCCATACATTGATTTCCAACAATAAATTAGCATAATAGAAGTCACAGACAATAAATCATTCCATACATTAGCACAAGAATAAAATTTTCCAAATCCAAGGCACACTTACAAGATAGAATGCATGTACAAACCTTTATTACTCCAAAGTAGCATCTCCAAGACCAAAGAAATAGCTCCAAGTAGCAAAATACACCATAGAGTCACATCTCCACAAGAATTCAAGGTCGAAATTCTCCAAGAGGGCGAAAATAGTCACAAGTGATGATGACCCAATACAAATTAGCCTATCCTTTATTTATATGAGGATTAGGACTACTAGTTTGCCTACAAAGCCCCTAAAGACAAGTTTGATGATAAAATGTGCTTGGGTTACAAGCCAACCCACTAGCTTTATGAAAATATGCCCTAGTTAGCCCACTCGTGTGAGTTGTAAGCTCTCTAGTGCTGACGTCATCTAATTAAGTGCTCCAAATGCCATGTACAAGCGTGATGAGTTGTCCAATGTGGTGTTGAAGCATGTCAAGCCCATGATGTTGGACACCTAATCCTCTGAGGGTTTGTGTGGAGGTCGAATAGACTAAGGAAGTCCAAGAGACCTTGGGATGTGGAACCCAACGGTCACACCATGTACTATAAATGTATATCATTTGTTAATAAAAAATGTACTCTCATGTTTTATCTTTCATACTCTTTCTGCCATTTGTGTGTTTAACATGGTATCAGAGCAGGCGTATTCCTGCCCTCCATAATTACTTTGAGCCATTTGTTTTATGGCCTTTTTGTGCAGGTCATTTCTACCTTCACTTTTGCATTTCATGAATATTTTCTCAGCTAAATTCTCGCTGCAACCTTTGCCATTTCTCAAGCGCCATTTTGGCTTCCCTCTACTTTGTAACTCCCTATTCTGCCTATGTTCTGCCTTTCATAAAAGCGCTGCTCCTCCTGGTTCTGACAGTTTAATAGCACTCCTCTCTCATACCTGTGATTTAGGGTAACAGTCTTCATTGCTATGGTCAGTCATTCCATCCTGCACGCTGTAGCCAATACGCAGGCCATTTTTTGAATCCGCATACCTCCCCTTCATAACACCCACTGCCATCACTACATATTTTGGTGATCTCGGCTCTCACCACTCTTGTTATAGGCACCACTACCGGTGGAGCACTGGGCAGGTCGCTTATCTGTTCAGGATACAGTGCATTTGGATCCTTCATGTAGTTGTGAAAATACACTCCGTCGCTTGCAATGACTATCACCTCCCGAACAAGTTCTGGGTGTTCCCCACGAAGGTGTTTATATAGGAACATGAGTTCCTGGAAAACCTTGCGGCAGTCGTGTGCTTGAAAGCTTTATACCCATCCATGTTTTTCCGATTGAAGCCGAACAACATAGTGACGATTCACACAATTGGATATAACAACGTCCAGCATCTCCTTTCGTGGGTGGAGGTAGGTTGCATGAAAAGGGTGGTATATATCTCTCAACCATTCATCGTTGTAATGATCCTCCAAAAACTAAAGCTTCTTCAAGTTGATATTTGCCTTTATATATTCTTCATCTTCCTTGCTGTTGTGTTCGGAGTCGCAGTCTCGATCATCAGACCTCTTTTGCTGGTCAGGCCGTGAGGGTTTAACGCTCTGTTGGCGTTTGCGCTTCCTTGTTTTGGTGATGGTACCGCTCAACAATCATATGAATGCGCACTATGCTCTTCTGTATATGCTACTCACGCCTTCCCCAAGATTTCGTGGTTTTGTGGCTTTTGTTGTTGCAAGCTTGCTCCGGTTTTGGATGGTTTCTTTGGAAAGTTAATACAGAGGTAGCAGCCAGGCAAACATTCGAAGCGGTGAGAAAACATATATGGAAGTGGTCTGCAGTGGTGGTGGTGGGAGCGCTAATGGCGGTTAGATGGTATTTGATCATAAAGAAGCCTTCGCAAATGGTCTGACTGATATCCTTCCTTGTTGGGTGGGGCATTTGTAAACCTTTGATCTTCGTTGTCTTTGTAAAAAGCTTGTGCAATTTCTTTCATCGTAGCCATTTTGTAAGCTTTTACTGAACTTTTATATCACAGTCCTCCTGGGCTTTTGTTGTTTTATGAGGAAATGTAGTGTAAGATTGGGTATGTCTACCAATAAAGTTCTATGGACACAGTATAGAAGGTGCGGAACATAATTTTCTTGTTTGGTATATTTGTTGTGCCCACCAGTGCGACTGGGGCATACTGTATTGGCTGCGAAGAACACCATTTTCTAGTCTGGCAGCAATGGACGATTTTAGGTAATTGAAAAATAGTTTACGGAGGACAGTGGTTGATTTTAGTGGGGAAAAATTGATGTTTCTTGGATAGAGTCAAGTTCGCTGTTAAAGTGGATTGATCTATATTAAATCGAAACTTATGGTGCGTTCCAATCTCTGCATGCCTCTCTTAAAGTTTGTGCGTCGGAGAATGGTGCATTGAATCTCTGCATGCATAGCCTCTCTTAAAATTTGTGCATCAGAGAATGGTGCATTGAAGATTCAAACTTTGCATATTGAAATGGTCGTAACCCACTACGAAAGGAGGGAAATTTTGCTTTTTGTTGGCGGTGCTGAGTCATTGCTCCTTTTTTATTAACCTTTTCTTCCCAATGAAAGGATATGCATGTTGTCGAAGGACATCGTGTTGGATTTGTTTGTGGACTGACTTTTGCCATCGAAACCTGAATTCAAAGTGGGTATTGAAAGTGGATTTGTGATATTCGGTTGCTGGTGAACATTGGTCAAATTGTGCATGTTGTTGTGTATTAAAAAAAATGGTGTTGGAATGTTGTTCATTGATGATTCCTGCACATGAACGGATACCATATGGTCCCAAACCCTTTGTTGATCGTTGTTCGTTGAAATTAGTATATATTTATTTTGATTGAAGTTGTGTGATGGTGTCAAATATACCTTGAAACCATACAGAAAATGGATTAGAATTGGTTGTATATGGGTTATAATAGACATATGGTAAATCCTTTTTAAAGCCGGTGGTAGTCTCTTAAAGTTCGTTGAAATGTTTTGGATGGTGGTATATAATGGTTATATAATGAGATTTTTGGATGGTGGTAAACAAAATCCATGTTCTATCTTAATGCAAAATTATCAATTCATTTTATGGACAGAATAGCTGTGGGGTTTTTGATATTTGAACTAATTTGGAGATTGGAGACTATTGAGAGCTTCTTTGTCTTAGCATTGTATTAGAGTTTGAGTGCGTTGAGATCTTCATTGTTTTACTATTTTTTGAGGATGGCTCCAATTGGTGCAATATTAGAGTCACTGGACAATCTAATACTCTTTACTATGGATAATACAATCAAAATCAACAAGGATTTTCTCACCGATATTCACAGTTGTTTACAAGATGTACATGACAAGATTGAATTTTTAGAGTTTGAATCTCAGCTACAACAAGCAAAATTACAACAATGGAGTCGTCATTCTGAACCTGTTTCTGTTCAGAACAATGAAACAGACTCCCATAAACAGCAAGTCAATATTGTTGAAGTTGATTCAGATCCAGTGCCCAATAAAGCAACAGTTGTACATGTAGATGTAGAAATTCAGTCTGCACTTCCCAAGTCCATCATCAAACCTTGGGAATAGCTTGTCCATATCAAGCACAAAACTGGTCTTGGATATGACAAGGACGTGTCCTTTCATATTCCAGACTACTCCAAACCAATCCAATTTCAAAGTGCTGGATTTCTTCAGGACGGTTCATCTTCACCTACTCCTCATGACAGTTCACCTCCAGTTGTTCCAGATTCTGCCCCTCTTCCACAACAACAGATTGTGAAATGCCAACACTGTGACCAAGTTGGCCATCTGAAAGATCACTGTTTTGATCTTCATCCATGTAAGCACTGTCATAAAACCAGTCATTCTTCAAAGAGATGCGTCAGAAATAAACCTCCTGCAAGAACAAAGATTCATCTTGGATGGATCACTTTTTGGCAATGGACATCAACAGCCAAGAAGATATTCCAGTCACATGTCAGAACTTGTTCAAGAGTATTGAACAGTCTTGCAGTTGAGTTTTCTCCATCATCTCACCTTGTATCTGATAGGGGGGAAATGATGGTCATCTACAAGCTTCAAAGCCACATCAAGCGAGCCTAAGCCACAACCTGTCACACCAGTTTCAGAGTTGTAGCCAGAGACAAAGATGCCCCTGAGCATGCCTTCAGTTGGTAATTTGGGACACTTCCTCTAGCAGAAGACTTCAGCTTCTTGCCAGTTTCGGAAGAGTTCCGGGAATAGAATTGGAGACACTTCCTCTAGTAGAAGACTTCATCTTCTTGCCAGTTTTGGAAGAGTTTCAGGAATTGCATTAAGCATTCAAGAGTTGGTGGTAATCCTTAAACCATCACAGGTTGAGACTTCCCTTTTCATGTTGAAGTTCTCCCTTTTATGCGGGGTGAGACCTCCCTTTATTGGTGGAAGGTTTACCTCTTCAAAACATCAGGAGCACTTCCTCTAGCAGAAGACTTGAGCTTCATGCCAGATTTGGAAGAGTTTCGGGAATTGCACTAAGCATTCCAGTGTTGGTGTTCATCCTTAAACCACTGCCCTTTATACCAACATTTCAGAGAGCATATTCAACCTAGTGCTGCCATGCATTTTTGCACATTTTGTATTATAGATCTCTTCTTGGACTCATACATAACCCTTCGGATTAAGGGGGGGAATGTTGGACACCTAATGCTCGAAGAGTTAGTGTGGAAGCCGAATAGACGAAGGAAGTCCAAGAGACCTTGGGATGTGGAACTCGACGGTCACACCATGTACTATAAATGTATATCATTTGTTAATAAAAAATGTACTCTCATGTTTTATCTTTCATACTCTTTTTGCCATGTGTGTGCTTAACACATGATTTGAAGGTTAGCCCTCAAATTGACTTTGTTTCCTCTTGTGAGGTCCCAAGATACAATTGGGGCACAAAGTGGTTTCCATGGGCCTCCAACAATGAAAATGGCCTTCTCTGTTGCAGCATTGAGGCTTTCTCAGGTGTAACAAGCCCTCCTTGGTCTCTCATGGTCGGACCATCATTTGGGCTTTGAATCAGCTGCTACCCATCTATAAAGTCCCAAAAACGATTTTTGCTTTAAATTGCTTCTAAAAATTATGTTGTGAATTTAAATAACAATTTGCACACATTTAACCATAAATTTAACGACAAAACTGGACTATACGATCTACAACTGACGAATAAACAAGACCAAATATGAAAAATAACTCAACCTTATTTTATTAATTATAGATAGTACATGCAAATACTGGAAAATCGCTGAGAGAATGGCCTCCCACAAATATCTGCTACAAGCTGAAACTGGGCCTCCACAATACTGGACTACTGAAAAAAATAAGCTGCAACCTGTGAATTCTGGATGAATTCACCAAGGAGAGAGATAGGTTCTCCTGCACGCTCGAAGAATCACCCAAGGGTTTTCGTCCTGGGGCTACAACTGAAGTTGGGAACTCCTGGTTCTCCAAACCTCTACACAAGAAAAATACTCAACTCAAGGATGTCTCCAAATGATCTTCTCCTCTTTTATAGATTTGATGGATAGATCTCGAAACCTTTAGAAGAATCTTATTTTATTGTTTTATAATTATTCTAGAAGCTCCTCTGCTGACTTTATCTTAAGTGACCTTTTAATTTAATTTTATTTCACTTAAGTCACTTTTGGCCTTTTTCCTCCAATAAATTATTTTCCCGCTTTTAATTAAATGACTAATTAAAGTCATTTTTAAGCTAGGAAAATGGTAAATCGCCCACTATACTCTCTTCGACCATTGGAAATCGCTTCTCAACATCCCATCCTGTATATCTTCTCGTTCTGGTTCCAACGAGCTATTACACTAAGGTGTTCCGGCAAATATTCCTCTCAGAATGCCACCTTGAGTGTAATTAATTAAGTTATGCCCAATAATAACCCTGTTTATGAAAGTTGTCAGAATGCAATGGAACAAAAGGTAAACAGTGTGGGTGATGGAATATGCCAAGCGAATGCCATTGGATCCCATAAAAACTCCTCAAAACTTTCCCATAACCCCTGATGACATAAACTTGCTCCCATGACCTGGCCATTCCGTGCCCTGGAAATCCACCTTGGCTGTACTATAGAGGAAAATAAAAATGGGGACATGACAAATCCTCCCGCCCAATGATTGCTTGCCCTCAAGCAACCCATATCTGTCCACTGAAGAGGCATCTGCAAACTACTAGGTTCCATATGAACCACTGTGCGATGACATGCGTCCACGTAATCCAGTCATGAATGGATCCCTCAATACCTGGATCCTAAACCCATCTCTGACCTAACCTGCCATCAATGGATCCACCTGGATCCCAAAGCCACCATAGCCAATCATCATTGCCCATACCCCATGGCTCTAGCTATGCTATATCTCTAGTCGTAGATGCTACACCATTAGAATGCCAACTCATCACCTCTCTCCAATCCAACCTTTGGCATAGGCCGAGGTCAACCCCACTCTGCTGATGCTGGGCTCGTGCTACTAGAATGCTTATGCACTGACGACCTATATCCCATTGGCAACTAAAACATGCAGTACCTCTCACACCTAAGGGCTCTTGTTGCACTATATGTCCTTGAATAAAAATATTGCTCCATCAATAGGATACCAATTTGTGATCTCTCACCAATCCATCATGTGGGAACGATCGAATGAATAGGCACCTTTATATGTGATAAGTTGTTAATTTTAGTTAACAATGGTATATTCTATGGTTAACACAATTACTTCAATGTCCTTTAGCAACTCAATAATAATTTCCAATTTAGATTTCCAAAAGCAATCTCTTTAACCACAAATCACATTGACAGTAATTGTCGATAAAACATGAACAATAAAATGCAGAAGACAAGCCAAGACAAGAGAACCCCAGATTTGGTGGATGCCAAGGAAAAACCCCAATACGGGGAAAACCCTTTGTTCAATTCTTCTTAGTATTATATCAAATGTTCAACAGAGAGAGAGTACAAAAAGTCAAAATTGTCTTGCCAAATCAAAGTCAAAACAACCCTGTCAAATTTGCAGTGAACTGTATTCAAATTCATCCCTATCTAGAAAGTCAAAGATGGTTAATGTAGCAACAAAAATTCCCCTTTAAATCTCAGTCAAGGGTAGTCAAACTCGACCTCCTTAATTGGTCAAACAACAATAAAAAAATCCATCCAAACAATAGTAAAACTTGGTCAACTAGAGTCAACTTCTGCAGTCAAAGAGGCCTACGTTCAATGCAGGTCAAAGTGCCCAAAGATTCTTGGTTTGTGTGCCAAATTGTACGACCTGCCAAAAACTATTTTTTCCCACAAAAATAATAGTCAAAGGATGAGTCAAAATACCTGGTCAACACTGGTTAAACCCTGCAACAACTCTGAAATTTCAATTTGTAATCTACCTAGAAAATTCATCGTCCTTGCCACACGTGTGAGAGAAAAGGTATGCCCAATAGCTGTACGAACCAATGAGAGAAGGAGAGAGAAGAATGTGCGAGTGAGTGAGGTGCCAAATGAGGTTGGAGGTCACTTGTATTTATACAAGTCGTTGAGGGTGAAGTGACATGTCCATTGGGCTTAATGAGCCTACATGATGATGTGGCCGACCTTAACAATTTGCACATCTGTGGGCTTGACCTCAAAAACATATTTTCCCTTGTACAAATTTGATGATCTTTAGGTCGATTTTGGCCCTTTCAAAAAGAAGAATTCAATGCAATCATTATCTTCATCAAATGAGCTGTCCAAAGTGGAATTTGGCCCTAGTTGCCAATTATAACATAAGCCCCCTATGTTGCACCCTACCCAACTCATGCCACTCTGTCTAGTTAATCAACAATATCTGTCTAAGAAATCCTGCCCCTCTCCCTATAATGGGAAAAAGTGGGCACGCTATGTTGCAAGCCCTGTCTATGTACTCCTCGAGAGGGTTGCTGCCTGGAAATACTGCGGCTCTGCTGGTTGCCACTGTACCTATTTGCACCTCATCAATAGGTAGGCCCAAAGATGGATGCACCACCATCTCCAAAAGATCCTCCCTTATCTGATCGGAAACTTCATGCTCCTTCAGTTTACTAACCTCCTTATCTGATCAGAAACTTCATGCTCCTCTGATTTAGTGACCTCCTGCAAAACTATCATGTCAGGCTCTAGCATCTCCCGACGACAAGTGTCCAAAAGTACAACACTGCTGGCTGTCTGTATATATGCCTGCTTCTCACCAATGGCTGGCCCCAAGGATGGTTGCTCATCCTTCTCCATCATGGGCTCAACATGAGCCACTAGTTTACTCTCCAAAGATGGCCCATCACGCACACTATGCTCCACTATGTGTTGCTCATGCTGAATGGGAACAATCTGCTGCTCATCAATCTCCTCTACCAAACATGGCTGCAACTCTGAGTTGCCGTTGACTATGAAAATTCCTTGAAATGAAACAACTGGAAATATTTCTCCGAACAGAAATTTTAATTATACAATGTATTTTGTTTATGTCAAATCAACGAAATATTCACACTGTAATTTCTTCACTAAATAAAATACTGCGGAAGCAAAAATAAGAACTGAGAAATATGCTAGCACACACACATAAAATTGACACCATTATTTTGGACAAAAGTCCCTGGAAAAACCAAATGTGGGAAAACTAGTGTAGCAATATGAGGGTTTGTTTTTATTATGTAGCAACAAAAATCTGAGTGCAATAATTTGGATGCTCTATTGGCAATCTAATTTGAGAGAAATACTAACAAAATTATTGTGAGGATTTTTCCTCACCCCACAACTGATTTCTGTCCCCAGATCTGCCTCCCTAGCCACATGCAACTCCTTCTGCGTCAACCTCTGTGCAGAGCTTGTGCAGGCTCTATTGCAGTTACCTCCAAAAAACTCTAAAATCCACAACTTTGTCTCTCTTTGGCTCTGGAACTGGTTCACTGGCTCATCTGATCAAAATCCCGACCTTCCTACTGAATTACTAGCTCCTCCAACTAGATCGAATTGTTCTGTTGCTATGCCTACATAGTCCTTGCGCAGACCCTATGGAAATTTCACACTCCCTCTCACTGCCTCTTTCAGAATTGGAAGACTTCCTCCGGAAATTTTGCTGACCTCCTCTGCCACCTGCTACTCACCCTCTGGCTCAATCTTCTTCGCTGGATCTCTACTTCTGGGAAAATCGAATTGCCTGGGCAACTGAGTATCTACACTAGTGTGTTCTCCATCTACCCATTGACCTCTTCTTACAATCTCCAATTGGACTCCAACAACCAAGATTAAAACGTAATCGATAGCAAAGATAATTTTTGGATCAATCCGTGTGAGTTTTTAGATGATTTACACCTTTCTCAATTAATACTGATTAATTAACCCCTTTTCTTAAGTTTAGACTTCGGAAATATTTAAAAATAGGCTACTAATCTAATTAAGACACTTCTAGATGGAATTTCCATAAATGATTTATGGGTTATGGAGAACTCCTGTGTTTTAGCCTCTCTACAAAATTTCGAAACTAGAACACCTCCGATGCTACAAAAACTCCTCAAAACTTCCCCGACACACCTGATGACATAAACCTACTCTCGTGACCTGGCCATCTCGTGCCCTGGAAATCTAGCCATGCTGTACTATAGAGGAAAATAAAAATGGGGACATGACACCATCAAATTGTGTCAAGACCAACCCGGGGGCATGCTGGGTCCAACTATGTCATCCCGAGGAATCCTCAAATTTGGGTGTAAATTGACCAACGTCCTAGATATAGGAGGTGCTTTGGGACAAGCGTCATCCAATGATGCCGCTAGGAGTCCCAAGGGTCTCAATGCTGTTGATGTTTTTGTAGCATCGAGTAGACATTCTCCCACGGGGTCACGCTGATTTGACTAGTGGGGGATGATACATTTACCCATTGGGCCATGTTGATTTGGCTAGCGGTAAATGGCCTAGGGGCAGACATCTCCCATGGGGTCATGCTGATTTGACTAGGGGAGAATGATACATTCACCCATGGGGCCATGCTGATTTGGCTAGGGGTGAATGGCCCACGATGCTCACTTTGTGCTCTGAGATGGAGTGATCTATTTTTTATAGAGCAGGTTTGAATTGTTTATTGATTGGGGTTTTCCACCCAACAAAGGGGTAAACAATTTTAGTCTAATGTTGAGTTGTGATGTAGTCTCCATTAGTGAAGGGGTTTCTTGTGATGAGAAGTCACCTTGATGGTTCTCTACCCAACCTTAGAGCTCTATATAAATAGACAAGCATGCGAGAGGCAAATCATCAACATTGCAAGCTCATTGAATCTTTTCTAGTAGAGGAGAAATTCAACCAAGGATAAATCTATTGCTAGAGATCCTCTTTTCATCATCGATTCATCATCATTTTATCTCTCTTGGACAACCGCACATGTGAGAAAGAAGGATGAGTTGACTAGGCTGCATTGACTAAAGTGTGAAAATTCCCAATCCTCTAGGAAACCCTACTGCAGCACGCTGAATCTACTTCACCTACTTGATTTTAATTACATTCATCAAGTTATTCTTCCAAATACTGAAGCAAATTACTTCTGCAACCTACACTACTTAAATTTGATTTGCATGAAACAAGGAAATTGAGCAAAGAACAAGATACATAGGACACAGTTATTTTTGGAGAAAATAGTCCCCGAAAAAACCCGATGCGGGAAAACCAATGCAACAGATCTGAGTGTTTATTATTATGCAGGAGAAAATTTTGAATACAAATCTAGGATGCTCAACTAGCAATCCTTTATAGAGAAAACACTGGACAAAAGGCTGGTGAAATAATCTCACCCTGTCACTAGAGAATCAGTGACTGATCCTCAGCTGTGGGAGGCTTTGTGTCACCTTTTGATGGCCTTTGCATCAAACTGCGTCACCTTGGGCAGCTTCTGTGTCACCCCTCTTGGGTATTACGCTGCCTCTCTGCTTTGGATCTTTTGCTGGTTGAGAATTTGACTTTCTTGCCTCCAGTCTCACACCCTGGCTTCTAGCGCCTGGACTTTGAATTCCCTTTGTAGAATTTCGATTTCCCCTCACTCACTGCGCTACCTCTGTGTCAGCACTGTGTAGGCCAACATCAGTCCTCCTCTGGACATCTTCTGTCCTTACTCTGCCTTGTATTCTCTGGGAAGTCCTTCTCTCAGAATCTCACTACCCCTCAGCTGTAAGATCTCCCCAATCGATTTTTCTCCTAATAACTTCACCTCAGAAAATCGATTTCCTCAATCTCTCTATGTGTTTCTAAATGAACCCCATGCCTCCTTCTTATTCTTTTCCTGTTGAGACTTCAATGTCCGAGATGAAGTCTCTAATCAACGGCTAGAATTAAAACATGACTTGATCTGCCTTCTCGATCATTCTCACCCATATTTTGATTAATACCCATTAATATTTTAATTTCCCTAAGTTTAGACTTAGGAACCCCATTAAAAATATTAATTATTTTATTAAAATACAATTAGGTTGGGATTTCACCAAATGGTTTCTGCGTTCTTTAGAAGTCATGTGCCTTAGCCTATCCACCAATTTTCATGGCTAGAGCATATCCAATGCTACCAAAAACTAACATAAAGTTGATCGAGCTTTGACCAACATTAAATAGATCTGTTTGACCACTGTCTAACTGAATTTTTGGAGACCGCTGTCTAGCTGAATTTTTGCAGACCGCACGTGTTTGACCGCAGGCTGACCGCAAGCGACACTTGCGGGTTTGACCATAGGATGCATGTGCGGGTTTGACAACATGACGCACGTGCGTGTTTGACCACAGGCTGCACATGTGAATTTGACTGCAGGTCCAAAGTTGGACTGCAGGGATGAAGTTAACCAGAGACTAGTTTGACTAGGACGCTGACCAGTGTTGACTTCTGATTTTCTGAGTGGTTTGACCAATGTTGACTTCTGATTTTTTGACTGGTTTGATCAGCATTTATTTGTTGCTGTTTGACCAAGTTTGACTGGTATTTTGACGTTTATATTGACACAAATTTCTAGACAAATGTCTGATTTGTAAACCTTGCTGAGAGACGATTTCTCCTCAACCAAAGATTGCTGGGTTTTCTCCTAATGTTGGGTTTCCTAGGTGAAAAGTTTTGTCTATTGTGCATGGCTATCTTTCTATGATACTCACTGTTTCCGTTGCATTTACTATTAAGATTTTGTGAATATCATTATTCAGTGATAGTAGTGGCATAAAATTACTATTTGAAAATCATTAAGAAATAATTATTAGGCAAAAAATTGTATTCTATTGCACTTGCCATAGAATTTCAACATGGTGTTCGAGCTTTGTTAAAAGAATCAACCATTGAACAACCTTAGATTTCAGTATTCAGGCAACTTGTACAGGTTTCAGTTCTCTTATCAAGATGGTGCCCAGTCTTAGTGTGGAAGACAAGTTGGATGGTGCTACAAAGTTTAGATGTTGGATGACCGAGATACTCCTTGTCTTGGATGAAAATGATTTTCAGAATTATGTGAAGGAAATTATCTCAAAACTAGTAGATGCTAAGGAGAAAGCCAAGCATAAGAAGAATGAAGCAAAGAAATGTGTGGGATTGTTCGAGAGTAAGAACACTAGCAGGAAATTAGCCTTGAGGCATCAATTTTGGTGTATCATGATTTCTAGATCAGATTTAGTTGCCACTTATCTCATGAGAGTCTCACAATTGAGAGATCAACTTAAGGTCATTGGAGATACTATAGATGATGCAGAGCTTGTTACAATGACTCTTAATGGATTTCCTTCTTCATGGGATCCATTTGTACATGGTATTTGTGCACAAGTTGAGCTGCCCAAGTTTGATCAACTGTGGACTGATCGTGTCTAAGAGGCGGCCAAATTGTTGTCTAAGAACAACTTGTAGAGACCTCAGGATGAAGAAACCAAGCCCTTGCAACCCATGCAAGGAAAGGAAAAGGAAGAAGAAATTTTGATAAGAAGAATATAGGTGGAGGAGTGCCAGTTCCAGATTGGAAGAAGAAGGAACTTTCAAAGATCAGGTGCTTAAGATGTCATACATTTGGTCACTATGCCTCCTAGTGTCCTTAGAAGAAAAGGAAGGGAAAGCAACATGCATCAACAACAAATGTTGATGATAATGATGAGCAATTCAAAGGAATCTGAACTTGATGAGATTGTAGATGAACTTTGGAAGGAATATTTCTTTGTTTTCGCTCTTACAAGCATTATTAGAGACAATAGTGATATTTGGTTAGTGGACAGTGGTGCTTCAGGCACATGATAGGTTCATGAGATTCTCTCATGAATTTGATAGAGAGGGATTCATCATTGTAGGTGGAACTTAGAGATAATGTCAAGTATGTAGTGAAGGACTTGGGACAACTTCTTTTCAGTTGGAGTCTAGAGATTCTCTACACGTGAGAGATGTATTGTTTGTACTAGGATTGAAGAAGAAATTGCTCTCCATTTTAGTGTTGAAGGATAGAGGTTACATAGTTGCATTTGTAGATGGTCAAGTTATGGTATGGCCTAAGCGCTCGATCATAGACTCAGTAAGAGTTATTGATGTTCGAGAGGGAGGACTGTACAGATTATTAGGACGTCCAACCCAGGCATTGGTACATGACAATATCAACTTATGTGAGTTATGGCATTGAATATTTGCTCACCTACATTACAGAGCTTTGCCAGCATTAATCGGGATAGTTACAGGTCTTTCAAAGCTTTGAGCAGAGCATGAGGGTGTTTGTAGGGGTTGTGCACTTGGCAAAAATGCCAAGGGATCTTCTCCGAGCAGTGATAGTAGGTCTAAGGCGATCCTGGATCTAGTGCATTCAGATGTATGCAGAATGATGATAGTTCCATCTTTGGGTGGTTTCTTGTACTATGTGACTTTCATTGATGATTTCTCCTAGAAGACATGGATCTACTTCATGAAGACCAAGGATGAGGTCTTTAGTAGGTTCCAGGAGTTCAGAGCGCAGATAGAGAACTTGACATGGAAGAAGATCAAGGTTTTGAGGTCAGATAACGGAGGAGAGTATACTTCTTAGGATTTCAGTGATTTCTGCAAGGAAGCAGGGATCACGAGGGAGCGGATAGTTCCTTACAACCCTCAGTAGAATGGGGTTAACAGGTCCGTTGTGGAGGCTGTCAAGGTGATGATTCATGATCAAGATTTACCCATGTTCTTATGGGCAGAGGCATCCAACACGACAATTTATGTTCATAAAAGGACTCCTCACCGGATATTGGAGGACAAGACTCCTGAGGAGGCATTCATAGGAGTGAAGCCAAAGCTCAATCATTTGAGGATCTTTGGTTGTCCAATATACATCCACGTGCCTAAGGAGAATGAATGAATGAATTAAGGGATTTTAATGACGTCCACAAGACCAAGTGGTCTAAGGGACCTAGGACTCCAACGCATCACAACTTCACACTTTTCTTTAAGTCTACTCTCTTGTCATTAATCTTGACCAAGAAGTTTGCAGTTTTGATGAGCCTCACTTCATCAAACAACTTGTTCAAAAAATCCACGTTCATAATGCTTTTAAACTAATTACAAATATCCTCATAAGCCAGACAATCCATGATGTAGTGTCATTCTATTTCAACCTCTCCTTTCCTACAAAAGATGCAGATTCTTTCTTCCCACTCTTCTTTTGGAATTGTCCATCTACCTATTTCACATCTGAGATGATGAGATCCGGTCCTCAACTGTGCTATTAATAATCTAGCCTTTCCCGTGATTTTGGCACTCAAATATATCTTCTCATCATGAGACCATGTCGGTTGACATCTTTGTTATATAGAGATTTTTTTCAACCGACCTTTTTTTCCCACATGGTAGTCCTGAATTTTTCAAGCACACATTTTTTAACTTCCTCTTTAGAGTTAGGACAATCCTACCACTTAATGCCCCACTTACCCAACCACTTGTCATTTTGTTTCCCCCAAGTTTTCTTCCTCCTCGTTAACTCCTCTGCAACAACTATTTTAGGCGCCAACGATGCTCATCGATGCCTTCAACCTTTTTTAAGTAACTTAACAAGCGAAAAACTGCCTCGGCCTCCATCGGAATTAAACTAGCCTCAACTAGCAAGATCTCATAAGGAACTGTTGATTTGACTTTGAAATTATTAATGATTAGGTGCTTTTGAATTCTTTCTAGTTGCTTCCACTTGTGGTCTGACATACTACTCTCCAAAACTTCACATCCATATAGTACAATCGGTGTAACCAACAACCCAAAAAGAGTTTTCTTGGTCTTCCAATCCCATAATTCTACTTTCCTGCATCTGTTTTGTGGAAGGTAAAAGGCTCTCCATCCCTCTTGAATCCTTTTAGCTTTACATGTCTCCCAATTGAGCCTGTTGTGAAAAATAATTCCTAGATACTTGCATTCTTCCACAATTTCCAAGGTTTTCCCCTCAAAAATAAAATTAACCTGTTGCTTTTTCCCTTCAAGGAGAAGATCATGATCTTGGTTTTGCTAATGTTTACTTGCATCCCAACCTCTTCACAAAAGAGCTCTAAGGCCTTCAAATGCTCTCTTAGACCATGAGTCGATTTTGCAATTAGGATAAGGCCATCAACATACAAGAGAAGTTTCACCACATAACCTGCTAACTGAATACCCTCCCCATTGTTACCGCTTAACCATTCTTCCAGCTTATCAATATATACGCCAAACAACGTGGGGGGCAGAGGGCACCCCTGCTTGACCCCAATGTCACTACCAAAGCATTCAGAAAAGCCTTCCTTAGTTTTGATTTTAGCTCTAACTTTCTCGTAGAGCTTATGCACAAATGCCCTATATTTGCTTGGAATTCCTATCTCTTCCGTCCTTCTCCAAAGCTTGTCTCTAGGAACAATGTCGAAAGCTTTCTTGAAATCAACAAAGCAACAGAAGGCCTCCTCACGTTGTATGTCCCATACTATTTCTATGAAATGCCTAAGAATGATACAATGATCAATGATAGAATGTCACAACCTAATACCAACCTATCCCTTTGCTCTTTTACCTTCCTTTTCTGCCCAACTGCTAATTCTACGCTCCACCATGCTTCCAAATAGCTTTCCAAAAAGAGGATGAACCGTAATAGTGCGGTAATTGGAGGGAATATTAATGTCTCCACTTTTGTATAGGGGGATAGAAACATTAGTTGTCCATTTTGTGTGACGTTGTTGAAGATCTTTTTAGAAATCGGAGCCAAGGTTTCAACCCTCCACTTTAAAAATTCTGCTTGCAATCCATCAATGTCTTGAGCTTTACCATTTGCTAACTTTTCTATACCTCGCTTGACATCTTCTAATGAAAATAACTTAGCTGAAGTGCTGATTATGGGAGGGCTACTTCTCTCTTGTTCTCTCTCCTATAAAAGCTTCGCATACTCTAACCATTGAGTAGCTAAGATACTATTATCCATTTGCTTTTTCTTTTGCTGTAATTCCCTCCAAAATATTTTAGGATTAAGTTTTCCCAAAGAAATTAATTCATTCCTTCTTGAAGTCACATACTTTTGTTTTTTGTTTTATCATATTTTTGTACTTTTTCATGCCTTCATTGTTTACCTCCTTCTCTTTAAGTGATCCTTTTGCAGCGTTACACTCCTCATCAAACCAGGGATTGGTTCGAAAAATGTATGAAATTCTCTTCATTGGCCGAGATCTTTTGCACACCTTTAAGGCCTTGTGGATTAAAGGGATCACCATACGGCTGCCAATGTTCTCTGTTATTGCACTGTCCTCTTCACTTTCTAAGTTGACTTTTGCCACCTGAAATTGATGTTCCAAAGAAGCAACAAAGAGCTCTTGATTTTCCTGATTCATAATGACTCACTCTCTTCTGTCTACGCTAGTTTTGCTCTAGCTGCATCCCACTTGCGTGCATGCCCAACTTAATACAAAGAAGCATATGATCCGATTTCAACTCAATAGGACAAGCTTCAATATTGAAATCTGACAAATTAGAAATCAAGCTCTGGGAGCAAATCACATAATCCACCACACGTTGACCATTGTAAGTTTTACATGTAATTTCACCGGATCTAGGCCAAACTTTCATGCCATTGCAAATGACCATGTCATAGAGGCCTCATAAGCCTAACAATTTAACACCAACGTGTGAAACACTCCCTTTTCCATCTTGAGAAGACCTTTCCCACGTGTGATCCTCACTCATTTAGCCAAAGAGGATCATTGTCCTTATTCTGATCACTACGTAACTGCATAGACTGATTGTTTGCTCTCCTTGGATTAAAGTCACCGACCAAAACTATATCTCCTAGAGTCGTGAAGGCAAAAATGTCTTTTTTTAGAGCAACATAAGGGTCTTCACTATCTAAGTTTGCCTTCTTGTAGAACTTTGAATTTTTTGTAGCAAAGTAACAAGCAACCAACTTGATTGTTGCATTGTTGTCTGTTATATTAAGCCATATAAATTGCTTATTTGGGTCCTCTTTTTCCACTTTTACAATTACACTCCAACTTTCTCTTATTAGAATTGTGATCCCTCAATGCCCTTTACTTGTACCAATCTCCTTATTATATACTAAAATTTTATTGTATCCCTCGAATTTTGGAACCCTGCAACCTTCATGCTCATGAGTTTCCATAAGAAAAATAATGTCTTTCCCTTCTGCTATGGGTCACAAACCCCATCCTCTCCTCCATGGATAATCTCTACAATTCCAACTTACCATGTTTAGATACTCCCGGGGGGCCCCGAATCCCTATTTTTGATTTGTTAAATGCTTGTTGATTTGAACTTTCCCATTTTTGGCCATGGTTGTTTTCCTGCCTCCCTTGCTGATTTCACTTTACCCCATTCCTTTCTTCGCTCTTCTTGTTGTCGAATGTCAAGTCATCATGTAGGTAAATACGAGTACCTCTAGCATCCCCCTATTCTTTAGAATAACCATCTTATCCTCTATACTTCTCAAAATAACTCTCACATGTCTGCAACTTCCATTTTTTGTTTTCCTGCCAATCCTGTTTGCCTGTTGAATATATAGCTTGACCATTTCAACTCTTCCTCGAGAAAGTCCCTGACTAACATATCTATTCAGTCTTTCTCTCTAAAATCCTTCAAACCTTTGATAATTACATTTGTAGCCTTGACTTGCCTGCCTTTTTCTTCTCTTACTTGCCTCTTGATTGCTTCTCCATGATTTACTTTTGCTCGGTTGATGGTTCCTTTACCACTTGTGCCCAAGATTTAGCCTCTTCCATTTGTTGTCTTAGTTTGCTCTCTCAACTCCATGCTTGCCAAAGCTGATTGAAACTCTTCTATTTGTTTTGTGCTGCCAAAGTTCTCTGCCTCCAAGCCTTTCTTTTCAACTACCTTGGTTTGCTCTAGTTCTTGGCTCAAAACGATCAACTGTTGTTGCCCTCTTTCCATATTGTTTTGCAAATTTATTATTTGCTCTTTGAGAACCTTGTTTTCCCTTTCAAGTTTCTGACTGACTACTAACATTTCTTTTATCTTTGAATCTTCATGTTGTTCCTTTGATTTAGTAAGCTCAATTCTTCTTTTAATGTTCATGAGCTCGCTTACATAAAGCTCCGAAGACCACAAAAGTAGAGTGGTTGTGGGGATGTATGTGTTCTTACTGCTTTCTTCTTTGTTTGCTGCTAAGTTTTCACTTTCTCCTTGCTTTAGCCTATACTCCTCTTGCTTAGACCGCACCCCTTTACCTTTTACCTTATCCACCCCTTGACTTCCCAACTCTTCCTCTAATGAGATCATTTTGACAATGGGCGTTGCCTTGTTATTGGTCAATTTTGGTAAGATCCATATGAGTTTTCTTCTCTGTCCCTGTTTCATTTGTTTAGCTTGTCGACGCCTTAAAATCCCTTTGTATTGATTTGCATTCACAAATATCAGTCTTTCACTTGTACCAAATGTATCAAATGGAACACACCCTGTCCCTCTTATATTCTTTGTCAAAATGTTAGGTGTAAGACTTGGAATTTGAAGAGGGTGAATCCAAGGAATGCTCCAACCTTCCTCATAAAGCCTCCTTAAAACAAAACCCAGTGCTTGGTTATGGAAAATGTTTGATGTTTTACACCTAGCTAAGGTAAATTTCCCTAACTCTAGGTTACATGGGTGCTTGTTTTTCACCAAACCAAGTTCTTTATCTTCATTGGACCCTCTTGTCCCCATGCTTAAGATAGATAGACAAGCACAATATATATAAAATAAAGAGAAGAAAGATGTAGGTCCAACCTATTCCTCACAGCATGCCTGTAGAAATTGGTCTCTGCCCTGCTCCTCACTGCTACTATTGCTATCCACTACTTGCTTCGGGAACTCTGCCTGTCATTGCTTGCCTGTTCTGAGAACTCTGCTATCCGCTACTTGTTATGAGAAAGGAAATTGATCAATAGTTGCACTGCTATTGTCGCTGTTACTCTCATATTGTTCCCAATTCCATCTCATCTCAAAAAGAAATGCGTCCCTAACCTTCAATTGCTGTTAGAGCCTTCTGAGAAGAAGGGTAATTTTGTGGGCTACAACGAGACTTCAAAGCCCTGTAGGATCTATATTCCAAGACAATGTCAAATTGAGGCTAGTCGGGGGGTTACTTTTGCTATTCAAAATGTATTTTAGATTAATCATATCTTTGGTTTTGAGTCAACGTTTTGAACCATCTGCTGTGGTTCATCCTCACGACAAGGATGAAAAACTAGATCTATCATTAGGTATAAATAGTAGAGATGCATCAGGTCCCATAAACAAACGTTGGAGGCAGCAACCACAAGCCTAAGCTTGTCTAGTACAACAACACTGTCTCAATATATGAAGGTATCTTAGTCCCAACAATGTACCAGATTCTCTGCCAATTGGATCCCACTCATTATCATCGCAATGTATACCTGTCATATATAGAACCTGCTCAAACAACTCTCCAAAGAGCTTCATCCTGCCTCACATCTAGCCATGCTAGCAACATCGTACTCAACTTTGGTCGTGTTTAAAGCTATGGATTTCTCATCCAAAATATCATGGCAGATCTCATACTAAGGCAACACACAGATGTGCTTATATCATCAATCATGATCCTGATCAGCATTAGTACATCCATGCAGTGACATATCATAAATTATCTCAGAACAAAAAAATGATCATTCCATGCAAATATCTCGAAGGGTGCTTGACGAAAACTCAATGTGTCTGAAGCGGCTCAATCATGAATTCACTCAAGTTCTATGCACACACACACACCCACACATATATATGGACGGGTATACAAACGAAACATCAATGCTTCAATCAATTATCGGTTGCCAAGTCAAGTTCAACAATATCTCTTCACAACTTCTTCAAATTCAATCGGCGTGTCCAAGGATTTGCATTTCCATTTTCCAAAAATTCTTCAATAGATTCACGATATAGATTTTATTTTCCCAACTTCAGTACATAATTCATGATGCCATGATTCTTCATTTCGAACTTTAGAGGCCATCTCCCTCTTACTTTGATTATCAGAGGCTCATTTCCCATCAAGAATGGACCATCAATATATAAAACCAAAATCAAAGTCATACCTTGGATCCCTTTTGAAATAGAGGTTCAGATTGACACATCTTCTTAACTTTACGAGGTCATTGTCAATGCGGACATACCAGGCTCGAGGAGCTTGCTTCATAGAATGCTTTTTGCAAACATAAAACTTGACCAAACCAATTTGCTCAGCCTTACATAAATCAATATTGTGTAATCAAATCAACTAAGTCAACTTATCAAAGTTTAGATGCAAGATCAAAACTAATATTAAAATCATCAATATCACTGTATCAAATTCTTTAGGCCAGGTGATAGGTAGAGCTCTCATCCAAATATCAAGTTATGACTTCATCAATTGTCATGCCAACAAATTGTCATTTACTAAGCAATATCAAACCAAACTTCATCAAGTCATCCTCATCCAAATATCAAGTTATGACTTCATCAATTGTCATGCCAACAAATTGTCATTTACCAAGCAATATCAAACCAAACTTCATCAAGTCATCCTCATGATCATAATATAAATCATTTTTGTCACTAGATGCAAATGCATACACCAAGGATAAGTCATGTAGGTTCCATCCATTTATTGTGAAATTACTTCATACTGAATCACAACTGTTTATATTTCAAGGACAAGGAGGCCAATACAAAACCATTATTGAATATTAATATTTGTCACTAAAAGTTACTATGCTCACATAGCACTGTCATCAAGGCAACTCATCAGATATCAAGTCAAAAGCCCTAATTTGTTATCACAATGTGTTCAATCAGTCCATAACCCAAAAAACATATCAAGTCAAAGTTCTAAAACATCTCTATGAATTATCAAGCATCATGTCAAACCCCAAACACTGCTTATCTATATCAATCAACCAAATCTAGTCAAACCCTTACAACTGTTATCAAATATTGTCATTGCGTCGAGACGCACTCTACAACCCAATGTAGGGGTAATGTGTAGATGTAATGTAAGAATGTTTGTAAACATTTTTACATGTCTGCTTAATATGTTGAATTTATATTAATATGTCCAATTTATAATACGTAAATTGGTAAACATTTACATGTCAGTTAAAATTAATATAGAGCCCAAGGGAGATGTTGTAGTGTCCGTAAAAAGTAATAAAAATAATAAAATTCAAATTTGTCACATTGTAATTTTGTTTTTATTATTAAAATTACGAATAACTTTTTAGATTAAAAAAAATCATAATATACATTTTACATTAAAATATATAAGCAGCAACAAGATCCATTTTACCTTATAAAATAGAATAATGATTATGTAACCATATTTAAATTTAATTAATAAGCACACAAACTTACAATATAATAATATGTTTAACCATGGATATTCACGTCCACTTTGCCATAGATATTATTAACTTGTAAATAGACTTGTTACAATACTATGGGCCAATACCATGGCTCATCAATTCAACATGCCCAAAAACCATCTCTCTTTTCACACTCAAAATATTTTTATAAATATTTTATTTGAATTTAATTTTATAACATTTTTTTATTAAATTTAAAAGAAAAAAATATTATAATTACTTTCAAGATATATTTACACCTCTATCACATGAAAATATATAAGATATGTATAGTAGTTATAAATTAAAACCCATTTCATCATATAAATTAGAAAATAAAAGACTTTTAACCATTGATACTCACCCATTTTACCATGGATATTATTAACCATACCATACCATGGGCTAATAGCAAGGCTCATCAATAAAAAAAAAAATTAAACTAAAAAAATAAAATTAATAATTAAACCAGCCTACACCCATCTTAACTCTGGATCTATCAAGCTCCGAGAGGGATCAAATTTCTCGAGGTGCAAACCTTTCTTCAAGTTTTGCACTCTGAAAGAGGTTTGCACCTTGAGAGATTTGATCTCTCTCGGCGCTTGATAGATCCAGAGTTAAGATGGATCTAGGCTGGTACACTAGCCTCAATGTTTAAATCATAATGACATATTGATATGCATATTCCGTTCACCTGCAAACACAAGTTTAGTCAACATATTCACAGTATAGCAAGTCAAACATTGAAACTTTCCTGCTCATATAACTTTTTGTTGTCTGCTCCATATCTGTAGGACTGTCATACTATTGGTGCATTCCTGATTTTATGCATAAGGCTTTAGTTTTGTGACCTACAGGCATAACCACACCCATATGCTTCCTTTCATGCGGTTGTGAGGCTTATAGCCTTACTGATAAGATTTCTTCCATGCCACTAGGGTTTAAACTAAGGGAAACCCTCTCTTCTTAGACTAGAACTTGCTGTAGACTATCAACATCAGAAATTTAGTCAAATCTTACTTCAACAATAAAGAATCTTCTATACATATAATGCAAATGATAATAGATGTAGGTATCTTATGGAGAGATTCTCCCTCTGAATGAGCTGCCCCTTCAACCATTATTATTCAAGTAATATTGTCATGTATCAAAACTGTTAGATCGTAAAATCAAGCTATATCAGATTCTAGAACATATATCCATCATGGTCATAACATGTTAGCTTCAGTGACTTCATCATCACATATGAACATAACATCAAACTCTCGTCAAGGGTTAGGGTCATATGATTAGGGCAGCTGACAGGTGTGCCATCATACTTCAAAGATTATAATTAATACATAACTTCTTTATCATTAATCATCAAGTCATGGCATCCAATTTTGCCATGTCATAATTACTAAGCTAATCAAGGTCGACAAGAAGATTTTGAATGTCAATCTTATTGTTACACTTCTATCATCATGGTTATCCCGCGTATCACAATCATTAATATTCGAATCAAGTTACGATATATAAGAATCAATGTGCTAGCCTTCTTTATGGGATCAAGATATCCAAACTAGTAGATGTTAGCCAAATATCATGTATACCAATATGTCAAAAATCAATATTTCTAATTAGCTTCATCATGACTTAAATAAAACGTAAGATATTTGTTCAATACCAAGTGAACCAACTCATCATATGTACCATGAGTCAAACTTACTTTCATATGCATATATCAGACATTAATGAAGGTGGAATTCCCATAATACCTCAGGGCTTACCTTGCCATCCAATATTGTAGATGAAACATAACATTGAAAAAATACACCATACATACCTTGTAGTATTCTGATACCTGTGTATCTTCTTATTTGACATTGGCAGCAGGAGCTCTTCGCTTCCTACAGTAGCTATAGTTTCCTGCACCTCAGATGATCCTCAAGAAAGATCCACTTATCACATCTCATCAAGAGGTTAGAAGCATCCAAATACTCAAATATACATGTAGGAAGCATAAGTAGTAATCAAAACAATAATTAGATCATCAGGTTTAAACAAAAGTGAAGACATAAAGGAGCACCATAAAGTTTAACCGGTGGTATGTCGATTCAACAGAGGCGTTCTTTTGCCTTCCGCTCTGGACCAAGTAATCATTCACCAAATTAATCCTTCAGAGGACAGAGGCGTTGAGGAGAGTGCTCAGGTCAGAACGACAGAGGACAGTGCTCAGTGGATTTTTGCTCAGACCAGTTGCTCAGGGAATAACAACATGTCATTTTTTTTAACTAAGGGATAATCCCTGAGGAAGAAAACTTCACAGGCCACACATCATGGCTCTGATACCATGTTAAACACACATGGGCAGCAAGGACAATATGAAAGATAATCAGGAGAGTAGAATTTTTATTAACAAGAGATATACATTTATAGTACAATATGTGACCGTTGGGTTTCACATCCCAAGGTCTCTTGGTCTCTCTTACGTGCACTTTTAGGAAGGCCTCGTCCACAATATTGTGCATATCAGATTGTAGTTGAGTTGTTGCGAGAGCCCTTAGAGTTTGCTCTTGTCAGCCTCATATTGGTAAAGTCTACCTTTAGGAACCTGAGTTTGAAGATCACTTGATTTTCCAATGCCTTGTGGACTATGAGATTAGGGGAACATATTATTCTTTGTTAGGGAGTCCCATGGTTCCTTGAAGACCTTTACTTAGTAGAAAGACTAAAGATTTATGGCTTTATTTCTTCACAAGATGTTCCCCTTGCAATGGGACTTGGAATACACTTAGTATCCTATCTTCTTGCATTACCTTCTCTGGGTTGATTACCTCTTTCTTTGAGCATATAGTCAGTGCTAGAAGAATGGGATGCCAGGGCGCAACCACCCCCCCCCAAGAGTTTTGTGTCCAACAACCCATGAAGATAGAACATAGATAGGGGATAGAGATTTGAGGAGTCAATGACCCTAGTAATCAAGAATGTCACTTAAATTTTTAACATTACCATTAATTGTTTCAGAATGTTTGAGAGGGGTTCCAACCTCATTGAAGTTCATAGGAAGAAAGTAGAATTTTATATCCCATTCAGGATTCTGTAGACTTGACAGTTTTCAGGATTGATAAGATTATAGCATTTCCACTAGATTGTACAATGAGGAATTTGCATGGGATGGATTGTTATTGTTGGGATTTTGCCATTATTATTTTTATCTTTTATAATATTAAAGATGGGGACGCCTATGCTAGGGACCATGATGCACCCCCAACCCCTTTATATTAGATTGAATTCTTATTTTAAATTGATTTCTTTAGAGAAATGCTTGAAGTTTTATGCTTGGTTCCCTCTTTACTATTTAGTGTTCGATTTTAAAATTTTAGTCTCCTTTAATTTTATGTTTTTATTTTGGCATTCTATCATAACTTTTTCTACTTTTGTACTCTATTATAGTCCAGGCCATCTCTGCTTTATTTCTTGCTGTCTCATTCTATTAATATGCAGTACTTTGTGGAAATGGTAAACATGTGCAGAATTCAGGTGTGGTCGCAGATGTGACAACTTATAATATATTATTGAAGATATGCTGCATTGCAAAAAGAGTTGATTTAGCAGTGCATTTTTACAAAGAAATGCTACACAGATCAGCAGAAGGGGATTTCAAAATGGATGTTATTAGTTACAACACGATAATCCAGGTAGTTGATGGACCCCTTGTCTCTACTGGATTGACTACTTGTTGCAATGTGATAAAGTTACCATCTCCAACTTCTTTTCTTTTCTTTTTATTCTTTGTCCTGGATTGCTCTACTTTTAAAGACAATGAGAGGAGATTTTAAAGAGCAAATGGAATGATGGCACAAAAACAGTTATGAAGGGTTGAAAGATGATTTTCAAATTGAACAGTGAATTCTTTTTTGTCTTTTGGTTGTTTCTTTTAGGTATTTGGGGAGGCAAAAATGTGGGCAATGGCCATGGAGGTTAGAAGTGATATGATAGGTGCTGGGGTTGCACCGGACGTAGTCACCTGGACATCATTGATAGGTGCTTATGGAAATGCAGGATTACTGGAAAAGGCTATTCAGGTTTTTGATGAAATGGTTTTGTCTGGCTGTGAGCCTAATACACAGTGCTGCAATACTCTTCTTCAGGCTTGTGTTGAGTTTTGTCATTATGGTCGAGCTTTCCGCTTCTTTAAAACTTGGAAAGAAAAAGGGTTCTATGAGGCAAGTGCAGAAAGACACAAGGAATGTGTAGCTGAAGCTGAAATGGAGATCTCCTTGGATGCTACAACATTAAATGGTAAATATTTGAGCCATAATAATCAGACATCTATTCCTGTTGTTCATACACAACCTTCCAAGATGTCTAAATTCAAACCTACAGTTGTTACTTACAACATTCTCATGAGGGCATGCGGGTCTGCTCCTTATTTTGCAAAATCTTTGATGAAAGAAATGAAAATGAATGGCATTTGGCCAGATCATATTACCTGGTCCATTCTCATTAATGCATATGGAAATGTGGGTGATCTACAAGGAGTTTTGCAGGTAATCACCTCTTCATTCAGGACTTGTTGCGGGAATGACTTTAACAGCTTTGTCTAAAATTATCTTTGAACTAGATCTTCTCAGTGATTGAATTGTATCTGATTTATTTCATTCATACAATGAAATCAAAACCTTAAACTCCAAAATAATTTGTTTTATATTTTCTATCTCTCATGCTAAGGCAGCCATGTGAGGAAGTGATATCCAATTCAGGTCCCAATTGAATTGTGAAGTTAATAATCAGTGCCTTCGTCTGTAATTGACAAGCAATGAATGCAGGCTAAGATGCTACAAAAGAATTTAAGAGGGGGTGTTGCAGGCCATTGGGAACTGATGAATTGCTGAGCTGTAGGTTCCCTTTTCATGACAAGGAAATGAAACAGAAAGAAACTTTGGGAAGCAAGTACAATAACATAGTTAAAAGTAGGAGTTGCTGACTGCTCAAAGCAACAGTTAGAATAAGATCTATTTCAGGAAGCAACTTCCTTCAGCAACATTCTTGATCTCTGATTTAACACTAGCTTGAATGGCAATTTTGTTATGTTTGAGGTTGAAATTATAGTGTAGCTAGGACTAGAATAGTTTTTCATAATTCATAACTACTACTTAATGATGCAATCAATTCTTTCTTTACACTTCAATCATCAAGTAGCTATACATGAAAAGCTTCAACCATTCACTTCTTCAATAAGAGCAATAAATAGAAATCACAATAAACAATGAACAGTAGACAAGAGACCAAGAATTACAGTCACAGCCAGCGCAAAACCCAACCAAATTTCTTTCCTAATGAGAGGGATATTCTGTTCATCAACAGTACATCAAGAATATGCCAATAAAACCAAAATCTGTCCTCAGAATGTTACAGTCAAAGTCAGTCAACAGAGAAGAAATCAACTTTTGATCACTGAAATAAGTCTGCACAGTGAAGCTGAATTTCGGCCGAGAGGCTAATTGTAATGTTACTAAGTAGGAATGTGAGTGATATTAAGCAAATAAATAGTACAACAACATATAAAAATAAAAACACACATTAGACATCCATGAAAACGCTGCCAATCAGGAACTTCTGAGTCATATTATTAAAAATTAGAGGGCTAGATACAATATGAAATGGAATGGTGCACCTGGACTTGTCCTAATGAACAAGCAAGACCAACCCCAGGTGGGAAAATAGCTGAGCTGAAGGCTGTCCAGCTGCTGTACCACTCTGCACTGCGCTGCCCCAGTACACTGCTACCTTGCTGAAATTCGATCTGCTGGAATGTGCCCAAAAACTGCCGAGAAAATTATAGCCTTTTAGCCACGAACTCCTTGGACAAAACCCAAAAAAATCCAGAAGGGAATTTCGCTGATTTTGACTTTTGGATTTTCGGCCTTATTGGAGCTTCTCCCTAGCTTCTGCTGCCAAATTCGACTTGCAGAAAACAGCCTGAAAATCCCTTTGAAAACAGCTCTGAAATGTTGGTGTTACCCGTGCTATCCAATTCCTTACTCTCGGATGGCTCTTGGCTAAGATTAACTACTCTCCCAAACCCCACGAAATCGCTGTTACAAGCCTATGCGCAATCCCTCTGCCCAGAAATTCGTACAATTGATGCACTGGTCTAGCTGGCTGCAGATCCCAGCGAAAATGTCCTCAACAAGCAGCCTCCTCAGATCCCGAAACTCCCAGCAAGAAATGAACCTCCTTGTTGGCTTCCAACTCCTCATGCATGTTTTTGGCTGCCTAGGGAATACGTAGTTCCCTCTCTGCACTGTTCGCTGAAGTGTGTAACTGTGCTGAAATCCTTGAAACTTTTGTGGAATGGCCTCCCTAGGGCGGGCACGGATGGTCCCCTGAAGAAGAGGTTGATCGTGACTAAACAATTGGTAGACTCGCTAAGCAGCAGAGCGTACAAAAGAGTGTTTGTTTGCAAATGTTCAAGATGAAAACAAAATGAGAGTTGATCTCTCTTTATAACTCCTTGGGCCCCCTTAGCCTCATGTGGGCCCCTCTATCCACCCATTCGATTTTCCCTCTAAGCATATCGAATGGCTAATTCGAACTCCTATGTGGGTGGCCCCCACATTCCACTAACAGCGAAATAAAGTCTATTTGGCCCCTAAGTCCCTAAGTTGAAAATGTGGGGCCCCCTTCCTTAGTAAAAAATGTGCAAAATTGTGTAGCAGCACCCTGCTACTAATGTGTTTGAGAAGGGACATGACAGTCCTCCCTTCCCAAATGTTGCTTACCCTCAAGCAACCTCAAAGCTGGGTGCTCCAAAATATGCTCACCCTCCCAAGTGGCATCCTCATCTGGCAAGTTCTTCCAATGCACCAAACATCACTTGTCCTCAAGCAATCCCTGAACAAACACCTTCTCTGATTGTGTATCCCCGCACTATCACTACAAACTTCACTAGGGTCCCAAATGTGCCATTGGATCGTCCCTGATTGTTGTACTATCCTATAGTGAAGGAGTCCCTCGATACCAGGATATCAAGCCAACCTGATCAACGTGAAGTCCCCCTTGCTCCACTCACTATCCTGCCAGATATGGGCATTAGAACCCCTGTGTCTATCACCAATAAGTAGAGCATCCTGACGATGTAAAACTCTGCCTAAATCCTCATGAAGCTGCTCTACTGAATAGTCCACCCAATGCACTCTGATTATGGGCCCTTGAAGATACAACTCAATACCTATGTGAATGAAGCCTCTCTTGCATGAGCTCCTCGTGAAATCCTCTTGTTGGCCATCCTGCCATGTTGATGAAGTCTCCCACGCCCTTAGTGAATCACTGAAACCCGATGGAGAATCTTGATGACCCTCCCCTTTAGAAACCAGCTCACCCCTATGTGTATCTGAAGAGCTATGTACTATGATGCTAGGGTCCCATGCCCAACGCAGCAAGAAACTGTCCTGTTGACCCCACAACACCCTAGTCATCACTAACTGTCTAACATGCTCGTACCAGAGCCTCCTCTCGCATAGGTCTCAACCACAATCTATGTGATGATCGAGGTTAGGCCCAACTCGCCAAAGCGACACAATAGTGTCAACGCCTATCCCTCCATGACTGGCCCCAATTTTGAGCAACAATCTACCTCGCCCTGTGGTGAGGGCTTCGCTGATTCCCCATGTGTCTTCTCGTGAATGAATCAATTCGCATGTTATCCTACCCATGGTCACTGAGGAGTGGAGTATCCCACCAATCCATTGGATCCCTGGATCCCATAACCATACTAGAGGTCCACAACCCCCAATTCTCCCTGCTTGTTGCTGTGATATGCTGCTAGTTGTTGGGACTCCTCCATGCCCCGTCTTTGACTTCTGTAGGTATCTAATAGGTAGGCATCGAGCATCAAGAACTTGTGTTGCAAATAACCAATTGCTTCGCACCTGCCAAATCACACAGCAAGATCTACTATCCCAACTCCTGATGATGTGCCCTGGTCCTGCTGGAAGCCTAGGCATCATCTTGCCAATAAGGGCTACCATCCCTCGCACCTCATGCTCACCTAATGTCTCAATTTGTTGAGCTGGAAAAGCACCATACAACTCCCTCTTGATCACCTCCCCAAGTGTGAGCCTAGGGGTGGAACATATGCTACCTCGACAATCAACCATGCTATCCCTAAGCTTGTATCTGTCAACTCGTGCACCTACCAAGTGTCTCAACTAGAGAGTCTCCTCCTAGCCCATGACACGCGGTGTCTCATCCAACTGCCTAGGGTTAGCCTCCCATGCCCTGTTGCCCGAATAGAGAGTGTCAAGGGGCAACAACCAAACACTATGTGACTGTAAGCAACACCAGCGGAGGATGGGTGGGTATGTCCTGAAGGGTATGATCAAGACTCTGCCAGAATGTTCAAGAGTAATCCTACAGACATCCCTGTCTGTGCTTTGCATCTGCTGAAAACTGCCTCGCGGCCCTATCTCTGCTAAACATGGTGTCACCAGATGCTCAACCATGTCCTCATCGATCTTAGGTGAGATGCATCCAATGGTACACCTATTGGCCCTGTTCATAAGTCTCCTTGGAGGTGACGCTCCAAGTGCCCACTGCACTGCATCATCTGCCATTGCATACCACCCAGTATCACCGCACTCATCAACATGCCACTGTATACCACAAACTGTCTCTGTACACCATGGAATACCCCCGCTACAGCCATACCATCTTGTATCATCCTGTATCCTGCCGGTGTCACTGCGCCTGTCACTGCCCACACTTCCTCAATGCCATTCAAGTCACTCCTCCTACCCCATAGTGTCAATCGGCATACTGTGGTATACCACCATGTATCTCCATGCTCCTGTACAGGCCACTGCTCCTCGCTGCATAGCCCTGCACACCATTGGGTGTTATGGCCTCGAATTGGGTCTATATGCATCAGGCCACATGCCTCTATATAAGACTGGACGGTACTACCTGACCCTGTGCAGTCTTATGTACCATTGCCTACTATCACACCACCTTGTAACATATGGTATCCTGCATGTGCCAAAGTGTCTGCCGCTTTGATAGTGACCCCACCATGACACGCGTCATGTCCCCTCGTCCATCCTGGGAGACTTGAGCATCCTAACTCCACTCCTGCTAGGGGTGATATCTCTGTTGTGTCGATCCTTTGTGACCCCTGAGTCCTAAACTTTAATGGGAGAACATCGTCTCCATAGAATATCCGGTTTGGTGGCATACCTTGCCACCTCCTCCAACCAACTCCTACTAGAGAATGCTAATCATCCCGCCCCCATGCGCAACCAACATGCCAAAACAACTAATGGAGTTTGCTCACAAACCACCTGGCCACCAACATCAGCTGGAACTCCCCTAAGGAATGCATGCGCTGAGGCACGGGGTTGACTACCTCATCAATGCCATAGCCTTCTCACATGTTTGATATTGGATAGGAAGCCTCACCTGGATCCCAATGCCAACCTGAGCCTCTACCACCCTTAATGTTTGAGAGCTCCCACTGAGCTTTACTCCGGACTACGCCCATCTCCATGAGTCTAGCCCAGTCCACTAGGTACCAACTCAAAATCTCTTGCTATTCAACCCCAAGAGAGGGATCGAATGCACAAACTCTAGCACATAGAACAAGCCCTCCATTCTGTGAGTGTTGCATCCTGCGCAACTCATGTTGTGTCAACTCACCATCCTGGTCAACACATAAAATTTGTCGGCGAGTCTCTGCATCTCTCTCTCCGTGGTGCAAAGGTAGTCTAGCAATGTTGCAAGCCCCATCTATATAAGCCCAGCGAGAGCTATTATCTGGAAGTATTGCAACTCTATTGACAGTTTGTGCATCTAACAGCTCTAAGTCAGTGGTGGGCCCCAAAGAAGGCTGCTCGTCCTCCTCCACCATGGGCTCAACATGAGTCACGAACTGCCCCTCCATGACTAGCTCACGCCCCTCTATGTTCTCTCCATGTTGTTGTAGGTGGTTGTCATCCCACAACTCTATCATAGATCTGGGTGCCTTTGTACCTATCAGCTCCTCATCAAGGGTGGTGATATCTCTCAGCACCTCATCATCTCGTCGTTCGCTGCTATCACCTGAAAACTCAGTCACGACCCCGGATATCTCAACAACGGATGTCACCTTCTCAACGGTGGACATGTCTGTGTCTCCTGACACCTCATCAATGGATGGTCCTATGGGTGTATGCTCTATTTTCTCCCCCAAGGTGTCAATTGGTGCTATCAAAGAGGCCTCCAACAATGGTGACTCTTGTGCCACACTGGGTATAGAAATGTGATCGTCACTCCCCTGCGTGTTCTCTGCCTCATGTTCAATCTCCTCCTCAAGCCCCTGATGTCTAAGACCAGGTCTCCGCCAGCAAAATCGCGTCCTTGACTCATCCTCTAACTGTCTCTGGCCTGCATATTCCTTTTCAGGAGATCTGGTGCGCTGATTCTGTTGGCTTTCCCCACATAGTGTAAATGGTTGTACTCCCATGACTTCTGCACCTCTGGTGTCTATGTTGTAAGGACAAGGATGGATCTGGTTTAACACCTTCCTCAACTGAGCCAACCTCTCATCACTCCTGCGAATTCCAACCCAGAATTCCTTCATACTGAATCTCCCTTGAGCCATGGGTAGTGTAGAGAGTAACTCGTCACTGTGCATACATGCCCAAATCTCCCAAGATCTTACTGGTTACACATAGTTGGGCCAAGATCATGCTCTGATACCACTGTAATGTTCCTAAGTAGGAATGTGAGTGATATTAAGCAAATAATTAGTGTAGCAACATATAAAAATAAAAACACACGTTAGACATCCACGAAAACGTTGCCAATCAAGAACTGCTGAGCCATATTATTAAAAAACAGGGGCTAGATACAATATGAAATGGAATGGTGCACCTAGGCTTGTCCTAATGAACAAGCAAAACCAACCCCAGGTGGGAAAATAACTGAGCTGAAGGCTGCCCAGCTGCTGCACCACTCTGCATTGCGTTGCTCTAGTAAACTGCTACCCTGCTAAAGTTCGACCTGTTGGAATGTGCCCAAAAATTGCCCAGAAAATTATATCCTTTTAGCCACGAACTCCTTGGACAAAACCCAGTAAAAACCAAAAGGGAATTTTGCTGGTTTTGACTTTGGATTTTCGGCTTCCTTGGAGCCTCTTCCCAGCGTCTGTTGCCAAATTCGACTTGTAGGAAACAATCTACAAATCCTTTGAAAACACCTTTGAAATGCTGGTTTTACCTGTGCTATCCAACTCCTTGCTCCCGGATGGCTCTTGGCCAAGATTAATTGCTCTCCCAAGCCCCACGAAATCGCTGCTACAGGCCTCTGCGCAATCCCTCAGCCCAGAAATTCGTACAACTAATGCATTGGTGTAGTTGGCTGCATATCCCAGTGAAAAGGTCCTCAACAAGCAACCTCCTCAGCTCCTGGAACTCCCAACATGGAATGAACCTCCTTGTTGGCTTCCAACTCCTCTTGCGTGTTTTTGGCAGCCTAGGAAATACGCAGTTCCCTCTCTGCATTGTTGGCTGAAGTGTGTAACTGTGTTGAACTCCCTGAAACTCTTGTGGAACGGCCTCCCTAGGGTGGGGGTGCAGATGGTCCCCTAAAGAAGAGGTTGAATCTCCCACATGAAAGATTTTTCGGTAAACAGCTGATAGACTTGCTAAGAAGAAAAGCGTACAAAAGAGTGTTTGTTTGCAAATGTTCAAGATGAAAACAAAATGAGAGTTGATCTCTTTTTATAACTCCTTGGGCCCCCGTAGCCTCATGTGGGCCCCTCCATCCGCCCATTCGGTTTTCCCTCCAAACATATCGAATGGCTAATTCGAACTCCTATGTGGGTGGCCGCCACATTCCACTAGCAACTAAATAAAGTTGATTTGGCCCCTAAGTCCCTAGGTCGAAAGTGTGGGGCCCTCTTCCTTAGTAAAAAATGTGCAAATTTGTGTAGCGACACCCTGTTACTAATGTGTTTGAGAAGAGACATGAAACTAATTAAACAGGCTGAAATTTGGTCCTGAAGTGACCACAAAAGGTCAACACACCAATAAAGAAAATCCTGGTCAAGTCAATTTTTGATTAATGCGGGCAATAAAGGTCAACATATCAATACAAGAGCAAAGATATTGTAATGATCCTGTTGTCACACAAGTGTCTAGGCATTGCGACAACGCTTAGAGTAAGGGTTGTCACTCTAATCTTTACTCACTCCGTTTAGACTCTCTCCTAGACAAGTCAAGGGGGTAGTTCCTAAGGTGAATGAATGAGAAAGCCTGTGGAACACAGGCTCTAGGAGACTTAAAGATGGACAACTTGACGAATGTAAATGGGTTTTGATTAGCTCAGATGAGTAGATTAAACACTAATTTAACCAAGACACGACCACAAGATAAAAACAATTATAGACCAGTGCCTTTATGCTCAATTAACCGTAGATTAAGTAAGAAAACAAGTTATCTAGAGCAACTTTCCAATATGTGACGAATAGTGACAATCAGGTATGATCAATATAAACACTCCACACTATATCATGCAAGAGATTCCAGAAAAATGATTTTCAATTAATGGCCCATATCTAGAATTAATTACTTTCCTCCTATCGCCAATATAAATTTTGAAACTTTAATTGCACTTGACAATAGAGAAATTACAGAAATGCATTTAATCACCAAATAACACTAAGGAACTTTAAATTTGAATTTTAACTATCCCTTAGGCAATAACTTCAATGTGATAAATAAAGAAGTTGGATTGAATCAAAGGGTTAAAATTTTAAGATTTTAATGGGCCATAGGCCACATTAAAATATTTAATGTGAAAGCGCAAATCCCCTTAGTTTAATTTTATTCCTACGCACAAAATATTTTAAATCTTTCTAGATTTTTAAAATTTTTTAGAATTTTTTTGTGTTTTAATGTTTTTTAAGATTTCAAGATTTTAAAGCATTTTTAAATTTTTTTTTGAATGTAAATAAAATAAAAATCAAAAATCAAAAATCAAAAGGCAAAGTCAAACGTTAATAAAAAATGTCGAAAAACAAAAGCCTAAACAAGAAAATTCGAATGATGGAGTGAAATTAACCAAACCCCAAAAAATAAAATCTAAGCTCATAACAATACAAAAAAAAAAGAATTAAAATGAATAAAAAATAACAAAAAAATCAAATGAAAACGCACTAAACTAAGTCGAAAAATCAAATTAAACAAAAATATGCATATGCTAACCCTTACCAACATAATCGAATAAAATAAAAAAGGGAAAATGTAAAGGTTTGAGTGTTCGCTGTTGTATGCAGGTGGAGCTCACGACAGAGGGACGGAGTTCGAGGGAGCACAGACGTAATGATAGGAGATGCAGACAATGGCAGGAATGAAGGTTTGCAGCAGCGTGAGGAGTTTGGGCAGGCAACGTGAAAGTTACAGCAATGAAGGGAAACCCCAAAACGCAGACAGAGGGAAACCCAACAAAACAAATTTCAAATTTTTCCAGAGAAAGAAAAATGCGGTAGAAAACGGGAGCCCTGCTTCAAATTTCCTAGAAAATTTTGATTAAAATGATATATTCCTGCTTAAGATTTTTCAGTGAAACTCTCACGAAATTTCCAAATCTAAAAATAAAAATTTAAATTTAAATCCATGGACTGCACAAAAAAAATCTGAATGATATCCCTGGAAAATCACATTGATAAACCCCAGAGATCCAGATCTTACCCTCCAGGGCCTAGATCTGGACTCTACATAAATTTCCTCTTCAGATTTGTAGCTGCATGACAATAAGAAAAGACCCAAACGATATATACAATGATGAAACTAAAACCCAGAAAAACCCAAGTCAGAAAACCAAAAAATAATTTACAGATCTATGCACAGGAATGGCAGATCTATCAGATCTGGGGAGTGTGAGTCCGACTCAGCTTCTAGATTTGACAATCTAAGGCTCTCAACAACCAGATTCATCAATTTTGCACGTAAAAAATTTAAATTTTTTAAAGTTTAAATGAGATGCTGAGCTCAAAACCCTTCGTCCATCACTAGTAAAAAATATCTTATGATAAGGCTGGGATCAAATTAAGTTGGGCCCTTCAGAAAACACAGATCGGGAGTTGGCTAGTTCAACTAAAAACTTCCTCGAACACTCGATGATCTAAAAATCAAGATCTTCCTGAAAAACTCAAATCAACCATCAAAATAGATCGAGAAAACAATAATAAAATTCAAATAAATAAAGATACCTACTATTATATTCAAAACTTAAATTATCATTTAAACCCCAGCGATTGAGCAAGATACCTATACTCAATTCACTCTTCAAAGGCTATTATCAATGGTTAAAAAAAATTTACTTATGAAAAACAATACATCTTACAGTACTTCCATGAAGAGTAACATGAATGAAAATTAACCCCAAAGTCTTTCTTTATTGTCCAAAAATAGATTACACGAGAGCTTTTAGCTTAGCATACGACTCAGAGGTAGGATGCATGGATTGACAAATGACTTCCTATTTAAAGATAAATCCTCCAATAGCTAGTTCTAGTGATCCTAGTCACAACAATCTTGACCTATGAGGGGATAACTTATTTTTTCAACCCTCGAGACACTTTACATCATAATTTTCACATCTTTTACATCATAAGGGGAAAACCCGTTTGAAATAGACCGTCCCAAACTACCCATTTCTACAACACAACTATAATCCAACAGATGAAGCAATTTGTAATAAAATAGTTAGGATTATTCCTAAATTACTTTTACATAGACTCTATCTATAACACTAAGACTCGCCTAAGATCCTAGTGACAAAATCCATTCCGACTCTGGGGTAAGACTGAAGGAAAACTCTGCTGACCATCCGAGAATGGATTGGTGAGACAAAAAAACCTCCCGGAATGTAGATCGTCACAGAAAAGTAGGTTTACCTAGGTAATTACATACACGACACGGATCTGCTGAGATTATTTACATTATACATATGCATAATGGATTTACATTATAAGATGATGATCACGTTGATGATGATAGCTGGACGACACAAACACATCGATTAGGCGCTATCCCTTTTGTGAAAAAAGGGGGTGCATTGCTATGGGTCGTTGACATGTAGTGGTCAACATCTGGCTCTACTTTGGGACACGTTGCTGCACTGGAGGAATGTGAGAATCTAGTATCTGCATCCATGCAACACATAATGTAACATAAGTAGTGTCCATCCAAAAAAAATCATATAACGTTAAGCATAGAAAAGATATAAGCTCTTTATTTATTAACTATAACATGAAAAATAAATCTAATCCTAAAACAGAAATGAAATGTTGAAATGACAAGGTGTAGGGTCAGAAATACAATACAAAGGATGCCCCATGGCATCAAATGCGTTCAATATTGTGCATACTGAGCATTTGCCTGCTTTCAGGAATCTGTTGGCTGCTTCTCAGATGTGCGATGTCCAATCCTGCACACGGTAGGACTTCTTATCCGAAAATCAAGCTGCTCACGGCCATCTGATGCATCTAATCGCTTTTTCATTCTCTTTTTCTTGCGTCCTTTCTTTGTGGCAGGTTGTATCACTGATGATGTGGAACAATTTACTTCAAAAATCTCAGAATGAAGTATGTAAGATATGCATGACATGTCATTCTTCATTTTGCATCTGATTCTTATCAATTTTTGTTTTATCTGGGTCACCTTCAATTAGCCACTTTTTAATGGAAGAAATGACCTCCTCATAATAAGATGGGGCTTGCTGTAGCAGATAAGGAGGCTTATGATCTGTTGCCATTTCCTTGTTTCTTTCATCCTCTGACTGATGTCGAAGTTTCTATACCTGTATGGTTATGGCATCCATCTGGGTAGACTGTTCATCCTTCATAGCACTGATTTACTTGGCATGGTTTTCCTCCATGGTCAATAACTTATTCTGAAGACATATCTGACCAACTTCCATATTTTTTATTACTTTGTCATTATCTGCTTTTATGGTCATCAAGCAATGTTGCATAGAGTTTATCTCTCTCATGGTTTGCTTGTATGATAGCTAACTGCTTATTATAATCAAATCTCATGATGGTCATTTCTTCGTCCATAGTTGACAATCTGTTCTGAATCGAACTTATTTCTTCTTGATAATTTGTTTCCATGGCAGTGACATGATTTGAATGATTAAATTCCATGATCGTCATATTTTCCTCTAGGACTAATATCTTTCTTTGCATAGAATTAATTTCCCTGTCATGATTAGCTTTCATGGTTTCCATTTCCTTAATATGTTGAATCTGCATGTCGGTCCTCATATTCTCCGTATTCTGAGCACACTTTTCTACTACAGTGGCTGCGTGATCGGAGTGTTTAATTTTCATGATTTCCATCTCCTCATCATGTTTTTCTAGTTGAGTGTACAAAGTTCTCATATCCTTGATGTAATCAATTATAATTTTTTTTAATTAAGCTCCATATTTTTTACCAGCTATGTTTGACTGAACTGCATGTCTTTAACCAACTGCTTTAGTTCTTCTATAAGATGGTTATCACTCTCCCTCTCACTGTCGACACTGATTTGATAATTTGTTCTTGCTTTTCCACTATCATGTATTCGTCCTGCAATGGTACAAGTGGATGGCACATTCTGATATGGAGAATTGTTTTGAAATCTTTCATTGACAGCTGGATCCTTTACAAGATCACTCTCATTTTGTTGCATAATGTTAGGGGCACAAGGTGAGCTACCTTGATTACCATATCTATTTGTAAAATCATTGATTATGTATTGTAAAGAAGTGAAGGAATCTTCAGGACAATTATGAAACCAATTCAAAGCATCACCCTCTAAAGAAAAGGAAAATAGACGCATTTTGACATCTTCATGTTTATATTGGGGAGAACTACAATATTTGATTATTGTATGAGTAAACCTGCATAGATGCTTTCTAACAGTGACTGAATCGCCACCTGAGAACAAAGGCAATTTATGAATGGCCTCTTTCGGCATATCATGGAGAAAATCAGTAAAATGACACGGGGTAAATGAATCATCCATGATGACTTGCTTGAAGGGAGGAGGAGGGACCAAATGGATGCTAGAGAGAGACCCCTGCTCAAGAAAATCAAGAGATCCACAATAAGCGAGCTTCTAGTAGAAATTCTTGTAAGAAATGAAAGAAGTGGAGTCGCCACTTGAACATGAATCTAGCTCTAAGACCCAAAAGGCAAACAACTGGATATAAGGGAGGGTTTCTTGTTTGAGAAATAATGGATGAATAAGTGGAGTCACCACCCAAGCAAGAAATGAACCGATATGTCCAGGTGCTAAAAGTGCAGATGAAACGATTAATGAGATGACGAAAGATAAAGCGATGAAAAGATCCAATGACACCAAAAAATGTTGTGCTGCTTGATCGGCTAATGAATGATTAAAACGATGTCAAAGAAACCAAGGACAAAAAAAACTCTATCCCTGGCAACGATGCCAAAAAATGTTATCGTTGCTGACTCAAATGAAAAGATGAGAAATGAGAAGAATGATGAGGAAATGTCATTGAAATGCCGAGAATAGAATATTCTCAGCAACGACGCTAAGAAATGTTGGCATTGCTGGTAAAACGATAAAGATGATACGAGGAGAATGAAGATAAAATGTCATTGAAGTGCCGAGAATAAAATATCCCCGACAATGGCACCAAAAAATGTTGTCGCACAAAGTGTCTAGGCACCGCGACAACACTCAAAGTAAGGGTTGCCACTCTAATCCTTACTCACTCCGTTTAGAATCTCTCCTAGACAAGTCAAGGGGGTAGTCCCCAAGGTGAATGAATGAGAAAGCCTATGGAACATAGGCTCTGGGAGACTTAAAGATGGACAACTTGATGAATGTAAATGGATGTTGCTTAACTCAGATGAATAGATTAAACGCTAATGTAACCAAGACACAACCACAAGATAGAAACAATTATAGACCAGTGTCTTTATGCTCAATTAACCATAGATTAAGTAAGAAAACAAGTTATCCAGAACAATTTTCCAATATGTGACCAATAGTGACAATTAGGTATGATCAATATAAATGCTCCAGACTGTATCATGCAAGAGATTCCAGAAAAATGATTTTCAATTAATGGCCCAGATCTAGAATTAATTACCTTCCTCCTATCGCCAATATAAATTTTGAAACATTAATCATACTTGACAATAGAGAAATTATAGAAATGCATTTAAGCACCAAATAACACTAAGGAACTTCAAATTTTAATTTTAATTATCCCTTACGCAATAACTTCAATGTGATAAATACAAAAGTCAGACTGAATCAAAGGGTTAAAATTTTAAAATTTTAATGGACCATAGGCCACATTAAAATATTTAATGTAAAAGCGCAAATCCCTTAGTTTAATTTATTCTCAGTCACAAAATATTTTAAATCTTTTTAGATTTTTTAATTTTTTATAATTTTTTTTTATGTTTTAATGTTTTTTAAGATTTTAGGATTTTTTAAGAAATTTGTAAATAATTTTTTTTGAATGTAAATAAAATAAAAATCAAAAGGCAAATTTAAATCGTTAATAAAAAATGTCGAAAAGCAAAAGCCTAAACAAGAAAATGCGAATGATGGAGTGAAATTAACCAAACCCAAAAAATCAAATATAAGCTCATAACAATACAAAACAAAAAAATGAATTAAAATGAATAAAAAAATAACAAAAAAAATCAAATGAAAACGCACTAAACTAAGTCGAAAAATCAAATTAAACAAAAATATGCATACGTTAACCCTAACCAACACAATCGATTAAAATAAAAAAGGGAAAATGTAAAGGTTTAAGCATGTGCTGTTGTATGCAGGTGGAGCTTGACGATGGCAGAGGAATGGAGTTCGAGGGAGAGCAGACGCAGTGATAGGAGGTGCAGATAGCAGTGGGAATGAAGGTTTGCGGTAGCGTGAGGAGTTTGGGCAGGGAACCTGAAAGTTACAACAATGAAGGAAAACCCCAAAACGCAGACAGAGGGAAACCCAACAAATTCTTTTTCGATTTTTTCTAGAGAAAAAAAAACGTAGTAGAAAACGGTAGCCCTGCTTTAGATTTCCCGGAAAATTTTGATTAAAATGATATATTCCTGCTTAAGGTTTTTCAGTGAAACCCTCACGAAATTTCCAAATCTAAAAATAAAAATTTAAATTTAAACCTTTGGACTCCACAAAAAAAATCTGAATGATATCCCTGGAAAATCACGTTGATAAACTCCAGAGATCTAGATCTTACCCTCCAGGGCCTAGATCTGGACTCTACATAAATTTCCTCTTCAGATCTGTAGCTGCATGGCAACAAGAAAACACCCAAACAATATATACAATGATAAAACTAAAATCCAGAAAAACCCAAGTCAGAAAACCAAAAAATAATTTACAGATCTATGCACAGGAATGGCAGATCTATCAGATCTGGGGAGTGTGAGTTCCGACTCCGCTCCCAGATTTGACAATCTAAGGCTCTGAATAGCCAGATTCATTAATTTTGCACGTAAAAAATTTAAATTTCTTAAAGTTTAAAGGAGGTGCTGAGCTCAAAACCATTCATGTATCACCAGTAAAAAATATCTTATGATAAGCCCGAGATCAAATTAAGCTGAGCTCTTTAGAAAACACGGATCGAGATTTCGCTGATTCAACTAAAAACTTCCCCAAACGCCCGATGATTTAAAAATCAAGATCTTGCTGCAAAACTCAATTCACCCATCAAAATAAAGCGAGAAAACAATAAAAAATTCAAATAAATAGAGATACCTGCTATTATATTCAAAACTTAAATTATCATTTAAACCCCAGCGACTGAGCAAGATACTTGTACTCAAATCACTCTTCAGAAGCTATTATCAATGGCTAAAAAAAATTTACGCATGAAAAACGATACATCTTACAGGTCTTCCAGGAAGAGTAACACGAGCGAAAATTAACCCCAAAGTCTTTATTTATTGTCCAAAAAAAGATTACACGAGAGCTTTTAACTTAGCACACGACTCAGAGGTCGGATGCATGGATTGAAAAATGACTTCTTATTTAAAGATAAATCCTCCAACGGCTAGTTCGACTGATCCTCGTCAAAGGAATCTCGATCATTGATGAGGATTAAAATTTCTTTTAATCTCATCCATTGAAATTTTAAATTCTTGAGGAATTCGAATTTTTCAATTAAATGCATTTTAATTAATTCAAAAATTAAAATTTTGAATTATTTCCTCAAAATTTTGACTTTGACTTAACCCAGGGACTAAAAGCTTAAAATTTAGCAAAATAATTAATTTACCTTAGTCCGGGGACTTTTTAAAATTTGAATTTTAAAGGACCGATGAATTTTGCCTTTGGAGAATTTAAATGACTTAGAATTAATTAAATTTCTGGCTTAGGACTTTAATTAATTTTGGGCCAAAAAATTTAATTAATTAACCTATGAGAGGATAACTTATTTTTCCAGCCCTCAAGGCACTTTACATCACAATTTTCACATCTTTTACATCATAAGGGGGAAAACCCAACTGAAATAGACCCTTACAGACTACTCATTTATGTGATATAAATATAGTCCAGCAGATCAAGCAATTTATAATAAAATAACCTAACCAAATAGTTAGGATTATTCTCAAATTACTTTTACATAGACTCGATCTATAACACTAGGACTTGCTTAAGATCCTAGTAGCAAAATCCATTCTGGCTTTGGGGTAAGGTTGAAGGAAAAATTTGCCTCGACTATCTGAAAATGGATCGGTGAAACAAAAAACCTCCCAGAATGTAGATCATCACCAGAAAAGTAGGTTTACCTAGGTAATTACATACACGACACAGATCTGCTGAGATTATTTACATTATACACATGTAGAATGGGTTTACATTATAAGATGATGATCACGCTGATGATGATAGCTAAACGACAGGAACACATTGATCAAGCGCTATCCCTTTTGGGAAAAAAGTGGGTGTACTGCTATGGGTTGTTGACACGTAGTGGTCAACAGATCCTTAATAGGAATACAAGTGATAACAAGCAAATAATACATGCAACAAATTACAAAAACGAAATATTCAACAAACACCCATATAAAAGCTGCAAATGGAGAACTTCTGAGCCATTTTATTATATTTTGCAAGTCAAATACAATAGATGATGGAATGGCGCACTTGGGCTTGTTGGAAAGGACAAGTAGGACCAAACCCAGGTAGGAAAATTGCTGAGCTGAAGGTTGCCCAGTTGCTCCACCAATCTACACTGCGCTGCTAAGAAACTGCTGCTCTGCTGAAGTTCGAATGGCTGAAAGGTGCACTAACAATACCCAGAAATTTATTTGTTTTTAACCTAGACTCTTAGGGCAAAACCCCACAAAAACCTAGAAATGGTTTGCCCTGATTTGGACTTCCCAAAATCGACCCCCAAAGGCATTATTCAATCCCCAACAATTCTACATTGTCTTCTGTAAAGATATGGCTGAAAACCCCACCTCTAATGCTCAGAAAATTATGAAACTTTATATTTCAAATCCTTGTCAAAACCCTAGATAAACCCAGAAAGAATTTTGGCTAGTTTAGACTTCTGTTTTTCGACCCCCTTGGAGCCTCACCTCAGCGCTAGCTGTCAATTTCGACTTACTAGAAACTGCCTGTAAATCCACCTGAAAACCTCTCCAAAATGTTGAGCTCCCTGACTCCCTGGATGATCTCTTGGCCTAGCTTAGCTACTCACAAGTGCCACGAAAATCTGCTGTGTGGCCTCTGCTCTGCCCCCCAACCCAACAGTTTAAATTGCTTGAATGTTGGTTCAGCTAGCTGTAAAATCCAGCAAGAACACTGGTCTAATGCTGCTACCTCAGCGACCCAACTTCTAGACAAGCAATTCGATCTCTACTTGCCTCAATCTCCCTCAACGTGTTTCTTGGCTGCCCAGAAATACACACTTCTTGCTCTGTGCTGGTTGGTTGTGCTATGTCACTACCCTGGAACCCCTGGAATCCTTGTAGAACTACCTCTCTAGGGTGGGCACAGATGTTCCCCTGAAGTAGAGATTGAATCTCCCGCTTGAGAGATTCGTCGCTAAATGAGAGGTGCTCCCTCCTTATAACTCATTGGGCCTTCCTTGCTTCATGTGGGCCCCTCCATCCACCTATTCGACTTTCCCTCCAACTATTCGAATGGGCCAATTCGAATTCCCATGTGGGTGGGCCCCACATTCCACTAGCAACCAAATTAAGTCGAATTGCCTCCTAAGTCCCTAAGTCGAAAATGATGGGTTCTCTTCCTTAGGCAAAATTGTGCAAAATTGTGTAGCAACACCCTGTTACAAATGTGTTTGAGAAGGGACATGATAGTCCTCCCCTCCCAAATGTTGCTTGCCCTCAAGCAAGCTCAAAGATGGGTGCTCCAATATGTGCTTACCCTCCCAAGTGGCATCCTCATCCGACAAGTTCTTCCAACGCTCCAAAAATCGCTTGTCCTCAAGCAATGCCTGAACGAGCATCCTCTCCAATGGTTGCTTCCCACTATCACTGCAACATGTGCTAGGGTCCCAGATGTGCCATTGAATCATCTCTAACTTCAACACTATCCTGATATGGAAGAATCATTCAATACCAGGATCCCAGACCATCCTGTCCAACATGAAGCTCCCCTCGCTCCACTCACTATCCTGCCCGCTGCAAGTACCAGGAGTCCTTTGCTCCATCAGTGACTTGCTAAAGCCCAGTGGAAGATCTGTATGATCTACCCCTATAGTAGTCAGTGCATCCCTAAAGGTTATTGAGCTTTGAAGCGTTATGACGCCCCAATTCCCTGTTAGTCCTAGAGGTGCCATCATGCTGACGCTGCACTACTCTGACTATGTCATACTCCCCATCGTGCGCAGACAGTATCCTCCTCTCCTGGAACTCGATGGTGGAATACTGAAAGAGGCGAGACACATCCTGCCTGGGCATCTCTATGGCACCAAGGCCTACCCATCCAAATCTAACTCTGAACCTATGCAGCAATAGAGAATGTCTGCCTCCCCATATGATGAAACCCTCTGTGAACCCCCATGTGTCATCCCAAGAGCGATCTATATCACTCTCTGCCACGACTTTGCTCATCACGAGTGATCTATCGATCAACTGAATCCCTGCATCCCATAGGTAGACCTGCTACGACATAGCCCTGACAATCGATGGAATCCTTTTGGCCTTCATCTCTAGTCCCTGCATGCCACCCATATATAGGCTCCATACATCATGAACTAATCTGAGGCATGCTAAACTATCTAGTGCCTGCCACTGTGTAGTAGTGATGACTATTGGAAACCAAGTGTGCCAAATAGCTACCCCTGAATGCAACCAATAGATGAGTGTCTGATACGCGCAATCGACTTAGTGTATGTGGATCCATCCTGCTTCTGCCAACCATTGCCACTGTTTCGGCTACCCACCCCCTAGAGAATGTGTCGATACAATGTTCGGAACCCAGATACATATTGGACAACTATCTTAGCAGTACACGGTATCCTCTACTCATGCATGGCCCAGACATGCCTTGTGGAAAGAGTGAAACATGTTTCCCCTGTGACCAACTCCCTAGGCATAGGATTAGTGATGAATGATATGCCATTCGTGTCGGTGATCACCTCATCCCTCGACCTATGGTTATCAACTCACGCACCGACTTGATGCCCCCGCTGAGAAGTCTCCCATCTATCGCACCAAGTGTCATCCAAATATCTTGGGTGAGCTCCCTGTCCCTTGTTTCTTGTGCCCAGAGTGTCAAAGGACAACAACTAGGTCGCTTGTTCCTGTAAGTGATGTAGAAGAGGGTTAAGAGTGTGAGTCCCTGCGGATACCATCGAGTATCGCTCATTTGTGTCCCCATCGATCCTGGGTGAACTACCCAAAGGTATGCTTGGTATCTCCGTCCATGGGTGTCCCTAGAGGCAACACTCCAAGACCTCGTTGTGCAACACCATACGCCTCTGCATACCACCGATCATCCCAGTACTCCTGGACATGCCACTGTACACCGCGACCTACCCCTATACATTGCCGGATACCCTCGGCTGCAGTTATGCCATCCTGTACCGTCCTGCTTCCTACCTGTGTCATTGCATCTGTCACTCCTTGCATGTACTCACTGCGATGTGAGGCACTCCCACTCTGCAATGCAGTCCAACACACTACAACACACCACCATGCATCTCCATGCCCACCTGTAGACCACTGCTCAACGCTAGATGCTCCCACACATCCTTGGATATGATGGCCTAGAGCTATGTCTCTATGTGTAAGGCCACATCCGATCAATATCATCACCTCCACCATCGCATCATTATCCCCGCCGATGAATGGATCTTCCTCCAAATCCCCCCTGGGGGATCTTAAAAGTGACTCTCCCAATGTGTCAGCAGTGATGCCACCACTGCTCCACTCCTTTGCATCCTCTGTGCCCCGCACAAAAGTGAAGAGCCCCCAACTCCATGCAAGGCACCGTCTAGTGGCATGCCAATGCCACCTCCTCTGACAAACACCTACCAGAGTATGCTAATCACCCAGTGATCTCATGTAAAAATGCCATAGCAAGAAAACCAAGAATCTGTCCATAAACTGGTCAGCCACTGGTGCTGACCGAGACTCCCGTAGCGAATGTGCATGCTCAACTGCTAGCTCAACTGCACCATCTGGTTGTAGTCAACCAACATACATGGGAAATGATAGGTGGTACCTCCTGGATCCCAATGCTAGTCGCGGCTTCCAGCCTCCTCACTGCTTGGAAACTCCTGCTGGGCTCCACCTGGGTGCACTACCATCTTCATAGTCCACTCCACTGGGTACCAACTGAAAATATCTCGCCACCCAACCCTAAGAGAGGGATTGAATGCACGAGCTCTCGCACATAGAACAACCCCAGCGTGTGGGTGTTGCACCCTGTGCAACTCTGGTCTAACCAATCTGACTAGGTAGCTTTGTCTCCCTCTGTCCAATGGGCCAAGGTAACCTAACTGTGCTGCCAACCCCGTCTATGTATGCCTGAAGAGGGCTGCTCTCACGCTCCAACGTGCACTCTAGCTGCACCAGTAGGGAATCCAACTGCTCCCAAACGTGAGTCAATTTGGTCGTGGACTTGGCACAAACCGCTCTCATGCCCTCCAGCTCCTTGTTTCGTTGCATAATCGCCTCTTGCACTAATGTGGCCTTCCTTTTTAATGCTAGAAGGTCACCCTGAAACTGATGGAATTGTCGTGGGCACCTGTCGCCTGTAAACTCAGTCACGACTCCAGATACCTCAGCAACTGTTGGCATCTCGTATAGGGATGGCACCCCATCAACAAATGGCTCTATGCGAGTAGGCTCTATCCTCTCCACTAGGGTGTCAACTGGGGCTATCAAAGAGGTCTCTAATAAAGGTGACTCCTGTGCCATACTGAGTATATCGTTGTGCTCCTCACCATCCTGTGGGCTCTCAACATCATGCTCAACCTCCTCCTCAGGATCCTGATATCTAAAGTCAAGTCTCCACCAGCAAAAGTGCCCCCTGGTCTAACCCTCTAACCGTCTTTGTCCTATCTGTTCCTTTTCAAGAGGTCTGGTGCGCTAATCTGGTCGACTTTCCCCACATGATGTAGATGGCTTCACCCCCACGACCTGCTCACCTCTAATGTCTTTGTTGTAAGGGTGAGGATGGGTTTGGTCTATCACCCTCCTCAACTGGGCCAACCTCTCATCGTCCCAATGAATTCTACCTCATAATTTTTACATACTGGATTTTCCTTGAGCCATGGGTTTGTCTCTAGTTTCACCCGTCACTGTGCACTCATACCCAAAGCTTCCATGATCTTCTGGCTAATTTCCCACAATTGGGCCAAGATCATGCTCTGATACCACTGTAATGATCCTTAATAGGAATACAAGTGATAACAAGCAAATAATACATGCAACAACTTACAAAAAGGAAATATTCAACAAACACCCATATAAAAGCTGCAAATGGAGAACTTTTGAGCCATTTTATTATATTTTTTGCAAGCCAAATACAATAGATGATGGAATGGTGCACCTGGGCTTGTCTGAAAGGATAAGTAGGACCAAACCCAGGTAGGAAAATCGCTGAGCTGAAGGTTGCCCAGCTGCTGCACCAATCTACACTATGCTGCCGAGAAATTGCTGCTTTGCTAAAGTTCGAATGGCTGGAAGGTGCACTAAAACTGCCCAGAAATTTATAAGCTTTTAAGCCCAAACTCCTTTGCCAAAACTCACAAAAACCTAGAAATGGTTTGGCCCGATTTGTACTTCCCAAAATTGACCCCCAAAGGCACTGTTCAATCCCCAATAATTCTGCATTGTTTGCTGCAAAGATATGACTTAAAACCCCATCTCCAATGCTCAAAAAATGATGAAACTTTATATTTGGAATCCTTGTAAAAAACCCAGAAAAACCCAGAAAGGATTTTCGCTGGTTTATAACTCTGATTTTCGACCCCCTTGGAGCCTCACCTCAGCTCTAGCTGCCAATTTTGACTTGTTGGAAACTGCCTGTAAATCCACCTAGAAACTTCTCCAAAATGCCGAGTTCCCATACTCCCCGGATGATCTCTTGGCCCAACTCAGCTGCTCCCAAGTCTTGTTCTTTGGAGTTGCAACATTCTTCTTTGGCTTTTCACTTTGATCAACTTCCTTCTTAGAATCATCCCGCGAAGATGTGGAGCTTGTACCTTCATCAATTGGAGCTTTACCATCTTTAATAGCCTTCTTTTTTGCTTCTTCATCTATCTTGTCTTGTAAGTGTTCTTTTTGCGATCCCTTGAGTTTGTTGATCTCATCACGGGTTGCATCAAGTTCTTTTTGCTTTTGAGTAAGATCCTCTTGAAACCATTTTTTCAAGATCACCCTTTTTTTTCTGCCTCCTCAACCTGTAGCTTGAGAAGAGTGGTCTTCTCTAGTTCTCCGTTGAGAACTTGTATTTGTTCCTTCTGCTTCTCTTTTTCAATCCTGAGCCTGCTTATTTCTACTGAAGATGTTTCTAATTCCTTTTGCTTTTGGTCAACTACGGATATGTATCTTTGATAATATTCCTTCCTTTCAATTTCTGCGTCTTGCATCTGTTGTGTGATCCTGCTAATCTCTGTAAATGCTGTGTCGAGTTCTTGTTGCTTCTGTTGGAGTTCTCTTTTAAGGTCTTGTGTCTCTATATTCTTGATTTCTTCCAATTGAGTTCTAAGATTGCTAATCATCTTCTTAGACTCTTTATTTTCTTTGATGAGTTCTTTTGCTGTCTTCAATTATGCTTCTAGAAGTCTTTTCTTTTCCTTTTGACTTTTGAGTTCCTTTATCACCTTGATCACTTGATTTTGAAACTCTGGTTTACTCATTTCTCCCATTTCTTCTTCATAATCAAAAGAATCCGAATTTTCAATAACATCTTGACCTGATTTCTTTGTTGAATAGAGATTATGAAGCTTTTCCCAAAAAGCTTTCGCTGTTGAACATTGACCAACTTCTGTTTTCCAAGAATTTGGCAAAACATTCAAAATTAAATTCATGGCCTTTGAATTGTACCTTTTAGCTTCGTTGGTAGATGTGTCTCTAGAAACAATTGATTCCCATACTCCATGTGCTTGCAAATGTACTTTCATTCTAGATTCCAATAACCAGTAATTATTTGCATCAAAATTAGGGGCTGGTACACAATACTCACATTCTTTAGATTTGTTGTACCTGTACCTTCCTTTGAAATCCTTGCAACCTGCTTCTTTGACTTTCGCATCTCTATGCTCTGAAAATTGCCATCCAGCGGTTAAGTTGTTACTGAAGGAACCAAACTCTGATACCAATTGTTGGAAATACTGAGGAGGGGGGGGGGAAATCATTTCTTAGCAATTAGCACTTTTAAATCTTTTCAGAGCATTAGTTAATATTCAATTATCATTAATGTTTATGCAGTAGTAACAATAAATAAATGAACATAGTAGGCACAAGAATTTTAGGTGGAAAACCCCCTCCGTGTCAAAAACCACCGAACACTTTTTTAATAAATTCTTTAATTTTCAGCCCCAACTAAAATGAAAGCAACAAATTTCTAGAATTCTAGAAAAATATTCTTCTCCAGCTCCCACTAGAAGGATGCCCCAATGCCCTGGTTTCTTCAGTAATCATCTGAATAGATGCTCCAACACCCTAGCAAGCCACAACTCGCCCTAACACCACCCTACCACCCTGAAGTGTTCACATGCCCCAACCTGTAGGCGACTTCATACACCTGCCTAGCAACTCCTTGCCACCCTATAATGACTGAAATAAGACAAGACTGTGGATTCACAAACCAGGGACAACAATCCACAATACAATAAGATGCATAATGATTTTCGTGTACTTGACTAAATACCCAATCACTCTATGACCTGCAACCCAACCATGACATCCTCCCAACAATGACTCCTATACCTCCCAACACTGCCTCTTCGACTTTAGGCAGAATGACTCTTTTACAATCTTTACAATGATGACTCTTTTACAACTTTACAATGATGACTGTTTTATAAATGACTCTTTTACAACTTTACAATGATGACTCTTGGCCTTAACAATACTTCATGATATCTGGATCGCTGTCATGTCTTCAAGGATGTCCTGCTGTAATGCTTTCTTTGATTTTGATACTTCTGCTCTTGAATTCTTGCTTGATGTTGCACTTTAATCTTCTTCTACCCACATGCAAAATTTGCTTGGCAAAACCAATCCCAAAACAAAACAAAATACCCTTCAAGTTACCTCTGTCTACAAAACACATATAAGTGCATAATAATGAATAAATACAAATTAAAATTATAATGCGTACCTGAAGTATGCTTGACACTTTTGTTGTTGACTTGTTGCAACAATAGACAAAGACTTCCACTCTTGATATAGGCTCGGACTCTATGCAAGACTATATCTTAAACTAAAGATATATACAATAAAAACTGATGACAGACCCTAGACCTTTGATGGACCAAGTTCTAAGTACAACAACAAAGACCATTCTATCAACTATGATAAGACAAGTAACATGAACTTACAACATCATATAGATTTAGCAGACTTGGTGTAGCATCAAAAATATGTAGTATCAAAAATAGGACATCCGAAATGTGGTATCAAAACTAATTGTGACATATAGAGGCATAGAGATATAACCGAGACCCTGTATACACTTACATTGCCTTGCAAAAACATATGTTAGAAATGATACTCAAAATTAAAATGTAAATACTAATCATACATACTCTGTTGTAGGAGACTTACCCTTGACTGTTGATGTGTGTTCCTTACTGTAGTGATCCTTGAATGCATGCTTTTTCTTGCCTCTTAGGAGCTCGATATTGAATATGTTGTATTTATGTAATTTCGGATCTCCAGGGTCTGAAATTTCGTCCTGTGGTAGTGCTTTGAGTCCTCTTTACAACTCCATAGGTCTGATCAAGATTGGATTTTTCAAGAAAGGATTATGCCCAATCTCCCACGATGACTTGATTATAGATTGGTTCAGTAGAGCGAATTTGTACGAATTGCCACATGTCACTGTTGCGACTGTTGGACACCTAATCCTCTAGGGGTTGGTGTGGAATGTAAACAGTCAAAGGGAGTCAAAGAGACCACTTGGTATATGGAAACCAAGGGTCACCAAAATGTATTATAAAAATATATCAAGTGAATAATAGATGTAATTAAATGCTTATCCTTCATATTCTGCATTTGCCATGTGTGAGTTTAACATGGTATCAGAGCACAGGTCCGAAATTAGTTTTCTACAGTGTAACTCCTCTCAGATTTCTCTGTCATATTCTGTCCCTCTACTGGAGGTTTTGTTGCGGTATTATTGTGCTGCAGTCAAGAATAAATTGTAACACATACTACAGTCATGTCCGTTGGCCTTCCTCCATTGCATAGTTGACCCACAGATCTGTAATGAGAGCCTGAATTTTCTGTGTTGAGCTGGTAGTGTTTTCTTTATTGTTAGCGTTGAATGTCTGAAATATATTGTATAGTTGATACATCAATGAGAGAGTTGGTTTATCCATCTGTTCCATGGATTACGTTGAATAGAGCATGGTTCTCTGCGTTGATTAATTTTGGTATGTGCATTGTTTCTTAGTTGTAATACTCATCTTGTTTTGTATCCTTTCCAGAACCTATCTGCCATTAATTTCTCTGCTCAACTTGTCAGCTATAGACATAATGTTTTTTTGCTCTGCCTGGGCACTCGCCTGGCAAACTGTTTTGCTCCTCTGGCAGACTGTTTCATTATGTTGTGTGCCATTCTACTCAAAGATTCTCTGCCTTTATAGCCCATTTGCCATGCATTATAGCCGACACGCTGGTTGGTAGCATCTCTGTGAGTTTTTGAAGGCTGTTTTTTGAATCGAAGACTCTGCATATGGTTTGATTGCTGAGCATCGAGTCTCCATTTTATTCTCTGGGCTGTGAGCTATATCGTTGTTTCCAAAGCGAGATAACTTGATGATGCCACTGCATTCAACTTGTATTGCATTACATTAACAAAATAATTGAAGTTTTCAGCCAAAGATAATATGGAAACTAGAAGTCACTGAACGTGGTGATTTGCAGCAGCACCACGATGAGAACTTTGGACGTTGATTTATGGGGTTAAAGCACATGCACAGAAGTTTTGATCTCCATAAGCATCTTGTGCAGGACCGACAGCACATTCTTCCACTTGATAAAAATTTATGCACCCAACATTTCTCATGCCTGTGGCTGTGTCAGATGGCTAAGACAAGTCGAGCGACATTGATCTCTTGAGCATCCTGTTGCTGGATTACGATTTGAGGGTTGAGAGCATTAGTGGCCTGTATTATCCAAGAGCATGTAACTCCCTTTTTGGCCCTTTTTGGAATATTAGTAGTATTTGAAGTTGTTGAGCTTGTGGTGCGTTCGGGTATGCGTTGAACTCCTGCTGCAAACCATTGAGAACCACGTTGTGTCTACAATGAATAACACTGTGACAAATATACAGATGTCGTCCATGGGAGTGCCAAATCTGGAAGGATGCAATCACTAAAACAACAGGAAAAAAAGGTATTTTTAGCCCTCCAGAACTTCTTCGTGGTTAGATGTCGTATATGGACTTCCATGAGAATTTCACACTCAATGTATGCTCCATGCTTCTCGATACACATTATCCATCGGTTTGTATTGCAGAGAGGGGATAATAGTGCGGTACCAACAATTTTTTTTTTACTATTGATGAATTCTGTGCCTGAGAATCCAGCATGGACTAAACATTTGAATGTGCTACGACAATTTGTTCTTGTGGCTTCGGTATAGAGGTTCTAAAATTTGAAGTTGGAGACATTTTTTTGAATCAATTTTCACGTTTCATACACAAGGTAAAAGTTGTAATGAGTTGTTGCAGAAGAGCAAGTTGTTATCAATATTAGCACTTATTTATTTGGGCACTTCTTTGATTGACATTGTTGAGCAAATCCGCCTTTCGTTTCTACGACAAAATAGTAAGTACAATAAACCTTTGTTTGAATTCTGGATTTTTTAATCGAAGTGTATCAAAATATAGTGAGAAGGTTGCTAGTCTTTATATTCAAAGGTGAGGAAAGAACATCATAGCATATCTTGAACTCTGTAAAGTGGTTGAGTAAAAAAAGGAAAAGGCCTAAGGGTTCATTGTATACAGGTGCATTTTCGTTGAAGCCAACACCCTTCATTTGTTGACCTTGTGCTGTTAAGACAATGGCCAGACTTGATGAAACATTAGATTTGTTGAATACCCTAATCCATTCCACTGTTGATGAGATTGTAGAAATCAGCAAAGCTTCTCTTGCTGACATTAGAACATGTTTACAAAATGCACATGAAAAGATAGAGTTTCTGCAACTTGAATCATAGTTACAAAGAGATGAGTTACAACAAGATAAGCATCATGACTCCCATAAGTAGCAAGTTGATTCAGATCCAGTACCCAATGAAGCAACAGAGTTGCATGCAGAAGCAGAAATTAAGCCTGTACTTCCCAAGCAAATCATCAGACCTTGGGAAGAGCTTGTCAGCAACAAGCACATAATAGGTCTTGGATATGATAAGGAGGTATCCTTTCATATTCCAGACTATTCCAAGCCCATTCAATTTCAAAGTGCTGGGTTCCTTCATGACAATTCACCTTCACCTGTTCCATATTCTGCTCCTCCACATTCGCAGTGAAAAGTTGTTAAATGCCAACACTGTGACCGAGTTGGCCATATGAAAGATCACTGTTTTGATCTTCATACATGTAAGCACTGTCATAAAACCACTCACTCTTTAAACAAATGCTTCAGAAACAAGCCTCTTGCAAGAACAAAGATTCATCTTGGATGGATCACTTCTTGGCAATGGGTTTCAACCAATGTTTTAAAGCTCCGACTCCGACTCCGACTTGGTTGAGGGTCGACTTCGACTCCGACTCTGACTCGGTATCGACTCGGCCAGTTTGATTTCAATGACTCGGTCGTTGTAAAAAATACATTAAATATCTATTTTTTTTATCAAAAAAACATAATTTTAATGATTTTCATTCATGTTTCCATACACAAAGCTTTAGAATATAAATAGAGGACAACATATTATCAAAGTAGGTTCATGAATATATCTATTATATCAAAATGGCACTCAATGCACTGTCTAATACATACATTATGATGATGTAGAGATCAAAACAAAAACACATAACCAAAGAGGCTAGAAATGGCCTCTACAACAAAAATAAACTGTGAAACATCACTATTTACCACTGACCAGTACTACTGGCTACTGCTAGAGGAGCCAACATCATTTGGCTCAACCTCTGAATCGGAGTCAGGCAGCGAAGCCCATGGCTCCTCCTCATCATCATCTCCAACTGCAACTGTAGAAGTGGTGGCACTAGTACGCTGTGCAGTTGGTGGCTGCTGAGATAGACGAGATATGCGCTTTCGTCGTGGCTAGAATGCTTGCTCAAGACTCCTCACTGCTGCTCCAAAAACAAACTCCACAACTCTTTACAAATTCCTCACAAATTCTCACTCAAATGTAGTGAGATGGTTGTGAGGAAATGAGAGGGGTTGGGTAGGTTTTATAGGGTTTAGGAGAGGGAAATGGACCCCAAAGAACCCAAAGGCACATTAGAATGGGCTTTGGGGTCCCCAAAAACCCGAGTTAAAAAAAAGGTGCATTACGGTCGCTCCTACCAAGCCGGCCGAGTTGGCTCGGACTCAACCGAGCTAGCCGGGTTGTTAGCAAGCCGACCGGGTTGTCACTGAGCCGGTCGAGTTGGCTCGGACTCGGCCGGCTCGGTAACAAACCGACCGACCGAACTGAGTTACCCACCGTTTCGACCCGGTCAACCTTCAACTTGGGTTGACTCGGCCGTTTCGGAGTCGATTCGGCTGGGTTTTAAAACAGTGGTTTCAACAACCAAGAAGATATTTCAGTCATATGTCAGAACTTGTTCTAGAGTATTGAATAGTCTTGCAGTTGAGTTTTCTCCATCACCTCACCTTGTATCTGACAGGGGGGGAAGTGATGGTCATCTACAAGCTTCAAAGCCACATCAAGCAAGCCTGAGCCGCAACCTGCCATACCAGATTCAGAGTTGTAGCCAGAGAGCATGCCTTCGGCTGATGATCAACCTTAAACCATCTATTTGGGGTTGAGACATCTCTTTAAAAGATTTGGGGATACGTCCTCTAGCAGAAGACTTCAACTTCTTGCCAGTTTTGGAAGAATTCCAGGAATTGCATTAAGTATTCCAGAGTTGTTGGTCATCCTTAAACCATCATAGGTTGAGACCTCCCTTTTCAGGTTGAGGTTCTCCCTTTTTATGCGGGGTGAGACCTCCCTTTCAAGGTTGAGGGTTTCCCTTTTCAAAACATGAGGAGCACTTCTTCTAGTAGAAGACCTCAGCTTCATGCCATATCTGGAAGAGTTCCAAGAACTACACTAAGTGTTCCAGTGTTGGTGGTCATCCTTAAACCACCCCCCTTATACCAACATTTTAGAGAGCACATTCAGGCTAGTGTTGCCATGCATTTTTGCACATTTTGTATTACAACTCTCTTCTTGGACCTTGGACTCATACATACCCCTTCGGATTAAGGGGGGGAATGTTGGACACCTAATCCTCTAAGGGTTGGTGTGGAATGTAAACAGTCAAAGGGAGTCCAAGAGACCACTTGGTATATGGAAATCAAGGGTCACCATAATGTATTATAAAAGTATATCATGTGAATAATAGATGTAATTAAATGCTTATCCTTCATATTCTGCATTTGCCATGTGTGAGTTGACCAACGACCTTCGGCCCTGCAAAAGAGAACCCAACAAACTACAGTCCGTCCTCTTTCTGTCACTATTTACAAAATTTGAATCCAATGCTCAGAGAGAAAGTTATGATGATTTTCCCAATGTCACTTGTTTGACATGGAATTCAGGAGCCTGCAAAAACCCTAATTTCCTCCGATCATATTTCTAAAAATATAGCGAACCAAGATCTGAAATTCAGTCATGAGGTTCATCAAGATTTTGGCTCAAATGAGTTTTAATTTCAGCTTTTGAAGCTTCACAGAAAAAACATTATAGCGAAAATGCCACGATGACCTGTTTGAAGCCACAAAACCCTACTAGAGGAAGATATGAAGGTCACTATTTATATGAATGTTTTGAGCTGAGAGGGTCCTCAACAAGTGCACATTGGAGGGATTTTAGGAGTAAAAAAAAAAACATTATTAATTATTGACTATTCAATGACCACAACCAATTATGAGTGCCATGCCACAACCCCATAGGGTTTTAGCCCACTAACTAGGGTTACTAACTTCAAACACGAATATCTCTCAAACCGTGAAGAATTACGTGGCGTGCCATATATCAACGGAAACATCACAATGAGTAGAATCGATCTAGAAGATCCTTGACTCAAAATAGAGTAAGTTGTGAAGTCAAAATGCCCATGGAAGATCGGGGTAGCCCCTGGTGCTGCTTGGGTTGACATCAATGACAACCACTGATCAACAAAAGGTTGCCTAACAATAGACAAAGGTATCTCTTGTGCATATAATAATGTTATGCATCCTTATCTAATCTTTTATCTAATATAATATTTTATAATTTTATGCTTTTAAGTTTTAACTAGTTTGCATGCATAGAATCTTATCCTAACTAATTGTAGTTCATGCTAACCATGTGCGTGTCTTCTTCCATCAAAGTTGCTTGCACTAGATTTGCTCTACTAATTTACTTAATTTTATTGTCTGAAATAGATGTTATTTCTATTGGTGCCACTTTTTGAACATATAAATATTGCAGAACATAAAACATCTTGGGGCAGGAAAAAACTCCAACAATCTATAATCTGAAATCTCAGGTTTTACAATAGGTTATTTAAATTTTGATGGATCATTTCCTTCCCATTTAATTTTTCTCATCTCATATAGAGACAACCTTTCTGATAGTTTGTCCTTGTGAATATTTATATAGCCCATAAGCTGTTTTGCTGTACAGACGATAATGAGAAAGTTCATTATATGTCTGCAAACAGCTAGGCCTGCAAAACAGTGATGATTTAAAATGTTTCTAATGCCAAGAAACTCGGAGGATAAATGAGAAATCTGGGATAAAATTGCCACTTCATCCAACAAAAGATTTATATTTTTAATATCTCTTTATGCTGGAGCTAAATGAAACAACTTTTATTTTAATGAACTTGGCTGCATAGTTGAATAATCGTTTTAGGAGTTTGGGAATGAAACCAAATACTTATTTTATAAAATTGATTGGATGGAAACTGCAAGTTTCATGCTATATATAGATATTATTACAAAGATTATCTCACTGTTTTGCCTCCTAATGTTATTAGTTTGTTTTGCAGAGTTTGAAGAAGATGTGTGAAACTGGTATTAAGCCTGATGTCATTACATACACAACCGTTATCAAGGTCAGATAACATTTTTTTATCAAATACCGTTGTTTGCCTTTTATGATGCTGGCCTCATTTTTTCTTGTGGTTTATTTTTCATTTACCAGTTTTGCTTATTGCTTCATTTTTCACTTAGATGCAAGTGTTTGGAACTTTTTGTTTTACAACAAAATTAAAACATGTATGAAAATCCTTGCCCAAATTGGTCATGTCATAGATGGAGGTGTGAAATTTTAATATTGTTCACTCTGGCAAATGTCTCTTTACACCGGCAACTCTGTCTCTCTGAAGCAATATGCACCACTAGGAAACTTGACCTCTTTGCAGATAAAATCGATCTCATATGAGCTCCAGAAATCACAATGAAAAATTTCCCCTTGCAATCGTGTCTTCAATCACTGCTGATTTGGATCTGCTGGTGTCCTCATGCTATCACTGCGCCCTTGCAATCACTGCAAATCTGTCTCTGATCTCTCTGATGCATTCTCCAAGTGCCTGTTACCGCTCAATCTAGCAGGGGTCCTGTTGTTGCTCAGATTGTACATGCACCGCGACAACTGCTCAGGGCGGGGGTTGTCACCTTGATCCCTGCGCATTCCGTTCTAGCTGTCTCCCAATAACAGGCTATGGGAGGTAGTCCCTATGGAAATAAGATGAAAGACAAGTTGGGAACCAACCAACCTGGGAGACACAGTTGAGTAGCCTAGCTATTTGGTTAATTTAAGCAAGATAGAAGATTGGATTCACTATTGAGACCAATGCCTTATGGAGTCAAATTCTCGTTTATTTACAAACTAGATGCCAAGTAACCGGATGGACAACTGCTGCTTAGAATGATTGACTATCCATGGATGATGTACAAGGATTGTGAGTGCTTTCTAAATTAAAATTGCTTAGGTTGTTTAAGTACTTAGTTATGGTTGCATTATGTCAATAAGTACTCGTCAAAGAGTTATAATTTTGACCATAAGCAAATGTGCCAAGATACTAATTGCCAATGAGATACAAGTTTTTAATGACTACGAGATGTGCTTAGATCTCGTAATAATTCGCTCAATGACAATTGGAGCACTTAGAATGTTTTAACCAATGAGTATCACCTCAAGATGCTCTTTTGCTTGAAATGTATTTGATTCTATTAAAGCATTCAATACTAATGATCAGGATGTTAATGATAATTACTAGGAGCAATTAGAGATCCCTCAAGATATTAAAATGATGGTTCCTCAACACAGATATTACCTCAGCCTCCTTTATGTACTTAGATTCCAATATAAGCACAATTAGATCTTCTATGCGAATAATCCTTTGTACACAATGTAAAAAGAATGCTTATTCGAAACATTGACAATCTGAATGATTCAACAATTCTTAAAGAGATGATGATAATGCTAATTAGGTGCTGATATACTCAAGCTTAATATTCCTTTCAGATCCTGGGGTTATGCTAAATGCTTTTGGAGTGAACTAATGTTATTGCAAAATTTATCTTAATGCCAACATGGGAGTCACAAGAGTATATATCATTATGCCCAACTTCTTTTGATGATAAGCAAAGGCATGCAGCGATAAAGAAATCTGATTTTATGAGTTAGGAAACCATATGCCAGTGGTAATTGTTGAAGAATGTAACTAGGTTTGGTCTTCATAAATATATTAATGTAACCGGGCTGGGATACTTGGATTGGATCGCTTCGCTTGCCGGGAAATTGTATACTGGTAGGAATAACAGGGAAGAAGGGATCAACAAGTCCCCATGAGATGATTGCTAGAGACCCTATTTGTCAAAAGAATGAAAAATAATTTTTTATTATTCTCACAATGACTTATTAAAGCATGGGTTTAATGCTTGGGTCATCATTTTATTAGTGAAAGTCCCCATTGTGGACTCCTACGATTAATATTGAGTCATTAGAGTCATTGTATATTTTATGAGACCCTTCTTGGGCTTTTGAACGATGTAAAAATAATTATTTTTTAGTCAAAAATGGATTATGTCACCTCCACGCCAAGTCGGCCTGAAGGAGATCAAGTCCGCCTCAACTGAGCAATTCAACCTCACTAGAAGCCTATATATTCGAGTATATAAAATTCATTTGGGCACACACTCTCTCACAGGTTCGATATCCAAGAAAGAGCTGGGAAAAGTGTGAAGTTGAAGGAGGCTAAAAGGAGTGCGAAGTTGGTTAAGAAGGAAGGGAAGGACAAAATCGAAGTTTTGGGATGTCTGTCTCTCTCTCTCATGTTGGCTACTTTAGGAGATTGAAGTCTCTTTGTCAAAGTCAAAGCAGCTGCCGCTGCTAGTTGCTGCCAAGTCGAAGTTGTTGGGGTCGAAGTGTTGCTGCTGCTAGGTTGAAGGTTGGATCGAAGAAGGAAAGGCTAACTTGGTGTGGAGGAGGTTTGTGTCTAGGTTGAAGAGCCTCTAGAAAAACTATTGAAGGAAGAGATTTTGACTGGGTTTTCCCCTAGATAGGGGTTTTTCCCTGTTAATTTTAGATAACAATGGCATGTTCTATGCTTTAGCACAATTTACTTCAATGTTTTTTTTATCAACCCAATGACAATTTTCAATTATATCCAGTAGCAATCACATTAGCTTAAACACATTGACAGTAAATGCAGATAGAGTATAAGAACATGTGTAGAAGACAAACCAAGTGTTAGGTCCCTATAATAGTAGTGATTCTCTCATTACTATTGTCATCGTAGCCCTTATTGTTATTATTGTGCCCCTATTGTCCCCAAATTGTTATTAGTGTGCCCCATAGAAGCCCACTATTGTTATTGTTGTGCCCTTATATTATTATTTTTTTGTCGGCTTTGATTATATTGTAACCCCTTAGACTCCTATATATAGAAAGGAGGTTTAGTCATTTGTATAATCCAAGAATTGTTCATTTGTGTAATGTAAAAGAGGTTGCCCCCTCGAAGAGGCTGATGTCTAAGGCATTGTTCTATTTTTTCTATCTTTTTGTGAGTTGGTTTCATAACATTTGGTATCAAAGCTTTGGATTCTAGAGTTTCGCTGCTCCAAACAGGTCATCGTGGCATTTTCGCTATAATTTTTTTTTTTTTTTTGCGACGTTTCAGAAGCTAAAAAAACCCATTTGAGTCGAAATCTTGATGATCTTCGGGTCCGAATTTCAGATCTTGTCTCACTATATTTTCAAAGATATGATCTAAGGAAGTTAGGGCTTTCGCAGGCTCCCGAATTACATCCCAAACAAGTGAGCTTGGGAAAATCGTCATAACTTTCTCTCTGAGTATCAGATTGAAATTTTGTAAGAAGTTACAGAAAGAGGACGGACTATAGTCTTTTGTGCATCGTTTTCAGGTCCGAAGGTTGAAACAGTGACACGTGGCACTTTGTACAAGTTCTCTCTACTGAAAAAGTGTATAATCAGGTCACCTTGGGAGATTGGGCATAATGCTTTCTTGGAGAATCCAATTTTGATCACACTGGTGGCATGTAATATTCCTAACTCGGAATATTCCTCAAACCCTAGCCAGACTCCAACCAAATATGTGCAAATAATATAATAACCCAGAAGTGATAAAATAACAGTGGAACAACATATAATAATGTAAACCGGAAATATAAGCAGATACACAAAAATGCAGCGAGAAATGCTAAGCCATTTTATTATATTGAGCAATAAAATGAGTACAAGAGGTGATCAGACATATGGCACCTCGACTTGCACAAGGCAAGTGAAGAAAAGCTCTCAGAATAACAAGAAATGGCCTCTCTGCATGGATGCTGCTGGAGTACTGCTGTGCTGCTGCTGCTGTTAGGAAACAAATGATGATTTGGGGCTGCTCCCCTCCTCTGAAAATGCTGAAACTCTAGAATTGGGCTCTACTCAAGAAACCCAGAAAAACCCAAAAAGCTCTTTTGGAATAGCCGACCCCCGAAAATCACCCACTTGGGGTTCTGCGCAGTTCCTTAGTGCTCTGCACTGCCACTAAAGGAAAGCCCTCTAAACTTTGCTTGAAACTCTGCCAAAAATCCTCCAATAGGTAAGGGTTGGTTCCCTGCTCAATCACCCAGCATGAATCCTCCTGCGAAAACTCCAATCCAACATTGCTACTAGAAAGAACTGTGTCCCTCTACTAGTGCTGCGCAGTCCTCCAAAACGCTGCTGAAACTATTATGAAACCAGCTCACAAAAAGATAGAAAAAATAGATCAACGCCTTGGAATTCAACCTCTTCAACGGGGCAACCTCCATTACATTACATAAATGAACAATTCTTGGATGATACAAATGAAAAGACCTCCTTTCCATATATAGGAGTCTAAGGGGTCATAACATAATCAGAGCCGACATAAAAATAATAATGTAAGGGCACAATAATAACAATAATGGGCTTCTATGGGCCACAATAGTAACAATATGGGCACTACATGGGTACATCAATATAATAAGGGGGTTGTACTAATAACAATAAGGGGTTACACTAGTAGTATAGGTGCCTAACATGCCCCTCTCCTTCAAAAAGGGTTGTCCTCAACGTTTGAGTAGTTCTTGATGCTTTTGTATAAAATTCTTGTCCTCCCATGTGGAATCTTCAGCGGGTAAGTTCTTCCACTTGATGAGATACTCTGAAATTGATCGATTTTGTAGCTGTCGGGTTTTTGTTTCTGTGACTGCTCCAGGTTCCAATATGATTTTTCCTTCCTCTTCAATTTCTGGCAATATTGTTTGAATTTGGATCTTTTGCAACTTTTGAATAAGTGGCCATACTTCTTCGTCCTTCTTCCATTCATCCCTTGCTTCGTTTATCCAATCTGGTTGGATAATAGAAACAACACAAAACAATGCTTCCACATCCTCATCCTTGAAGAGTCTTCCCATTCGGTAAGGTCGCCATTTTTTAAGTGCATGTAGTATTGCCAACATTTCCTTCTCATAAATAGCTTGCTTGAGATGTAGCAGTAAAAATACCAATCACCTACATCAAAACATTTCTCACTATGATGTTGATCTACCTGTTGTTTCGTTTGATTTTGCACTGAAGTGGCGTTATCCTTTAAAAGTTGGAGAACTTGTTGTTGATGCTCGTTGTGATCTTTCACTGCTTGAACCTTTTTCTTCTTGATATGTCCTTCTATCTCTAGAGTTTGAGGAGTGGTAATTTCTTCCAATCCTTTACAAGATATGGTCAGATTCATTTCTTGATGCTCAATGTGATCTTTCACTTTTTGAACATTTTTCTTCTTGATATGTCCTTCTATCTTGATAGTTTGAGGAGTGGTAATTCTGACCAATGAATTACAAGATATGGTTGGATTCATTTCTTCTTTCTCAATGTGATCTTTCTTTTCATTCACCTTTTTCTTCTTGATATGTCCTTCTATCTTGAGAGTTTGAGGAGTGATAATTCTTGCCAATGCTTTACAAGATATGGTCTGATTCATTTCTTCTTTCTTTGGGGTTGGGTCCTGGCGTATATCCTCTTCTTTTGATGTTTCTTGATCCTTTTCTTCCTCCTATTCATACTCTATGTAAAATAATTTCTTCTCAACACACTTATGACCTTTAGTGCATTTGCTATCACAATTGTAACAAAGCCCTTTTTCTCTTTTTTCTTCCAATTGTTGTGGTGTAACCCTTGTAGGTTGTGGAAGGCTAGGAGAAACAACACTTCCATCTTTATAGTTGTGAGGGTAGACTTCCTTGTTGCCATAATTTTACTTTCCACTATGTAACAAAGCCCTTTTACTCTTTCCAATTGTTGTGGTGTTGCTCTAAAGAAGGTGTTGCTCTTTGTATCCTCATAATGTGCTATCATTTCCTCTGTGAAAATTGACCACGTAACAATTTGTTTACGAGAACAAAGCCCTTCATACCATAAAAATTGATCCGGTTCTAAATATGAAGATGCAATACATACCTTTGTAACAGTGGTACACCATGTAGATCAAAATATTTCTCCATTTGAAGTATCCAATTTACCGGATCCTTGCCATCAAACTTCCTCATATCGCCTTTTCTCGATTTTAGGAGCTCGATCTTGAAACGACTGTAACTCTGTAGTTTCAGACCTTTAAGTTTTGAAATTGCAACCTGTAGTAGCCCTCTGCGTCCTCTTTCCAATGCCACCAGTCTGATCCAAATTGGATTCTCCAAGGAAGAGTTATGTCAAATCTCTGACAGTGATCTGATTATAGACTAATTCAGTAGAGCGAACTTGTATGACATGCCACGTGTCGCTGTTTCAACCTTTGGCTCTGAAAAATATATACAAGAAACTACAGTGCGTCCTCTTTCTATACGTTCTTACGAAATTTCAATCCGATGCTCACAGAGAAAGTTATGACGATTTTCCCCAGGTCACCTGTTTGGAATGTAATTCAGGAGTCTGCAAAAAGGGCAACTTCCTCGGATCATATCTCCGCAAATATAGCGCGAAAAGCTCTGAAATTCAGACTCGAGGTTCAGTGCGATTTCGTCTCAAATGGGCTTTTTTTTCGCTTTTGAAACTTCGCAAAAAAAAGTTATAGCGAAAATGCCACGCTGACCTATTTGGAGCAACGAAACCCTAGAATCCAAAGCTCTGATACCAAATGTTATGAAACCAGCTCACAAAAAGATAGAAAAAATAGATCAACGCCTTAGAATTTAGCCTCTTCGAGGGGGCAACCTCCTCCTTTACATTACATAAATGAACAATTCTTGGATGATACAAATGAAAAGACCTCCTTTCTATATATACGAGTCTAAGGGGTTATAACATAATCAGAGCTGACATAACAATAATAATGTAAGGGCACAATAATAACAATAGTGGGTTTCTATGGGGCACAATACTAACAATATGGGCACTACATGGGTACATCAATATAATAAGGGAGTTGTACTAATAACAATAAGGGGTTACACTAGTAGTATAGGGGCGTAACAGAAATTGTTGCTGAAATGCTGATAAAACCACCACTGAAATGCCAAAGGAAATACCTTGCCCGAGCAAAGCACTCGAAGTCCCCCGGGGCTAAGGGCGAGATCTCCGAACGGAGACACTCAATGCACTAAACAGTGCTGCAGACTAGCTAAACAGCTAGCGTGCTCAGAAGTCGAAACGACTAGCTCAAAATGCACATAATTGAATGATCCAAAATGAGGGGGCTCCTCTCTATTTTATAGCCTCTACCTCTCACAATCCCTAGGCTCACCTCCTTCTGTGTGATTCTCCTCTTGCCACGTGTTCTTCCCTCCTGCGCACTCCCTCCATGTGTCTGCATGGGTCCCATTTCTACGTCCCCCTTTGGCCCCCCTTGGCTCCTCTTTAAGTCACAATGTTGTGCTACTAGGAAGTGACTTTTTATTCTTAAAGTGAGTTATGTCCCCTGTCCTCACTTTTATTTACAAATAACTATAGAAGGCAAAAATTGGGCAAAATCAAATATTCCAATTAGCCATGGCTAATTGGGAATATTATAGTCTCCCCCGGCAAAATGTTGCTTGTCCTCAAGCAACTGAAGTGATGGATGCTGCAAGATCTTCTCACTCTCCCAAGTGGCATCCTCATCCGGCAAATTCTTCCACCTCACCAAGAATTCTCGGACCGTCCTACTCCACAGTTGCCTCTCCCTGGTATCAATGATAGCCTCTAGCTGCAATACCAAATGCCCCTCGTCATCCATGGGTGGTAGCTCATCTATCATTGTCACCTGCCGCCCCAATGCCTTTTTAGGCATGATACATGGAAAACGTTATGAATCTTGCTGCCTTGGGGTGGCTCCAACTCATATGCAACCTGTCCAACCCTGCATATCACCCTGTATGACCCATAAAAGCGGGGCTTGAGCTTCTCAACCCCCTTCTGCTTTAGTGACGACTGTCGGTATGGTTGTAATCGTAGGTAGACCATGTCCCCTACCTTGAACTGTTTCTCCACCCAACCCCTGTCGGCATACATCTTCTGCTGGTTCTCTGCTATAGCCATGTTATCCTCGAGAGCTCGGAGAATATCCTAACTCTCTTGGATCCAAATCTTGGCTCTGGGAGCCTTGCTATCACCAAACATCACGTCAGCAAAAGATAAAGGATGATACCCATATAAGGCATAGAATGGTGACATACCAATGGACATGTGATGTGAAGTATTGTAGCAGTACTCCCCTAGATGCAGCTACCTCAACCATGTTCGCTGCTGCCCACTAACATAGTTACGCAAGTAGCCCTCTAGCCACTTGTTAACTATCTCTGTTTGCCCATCTGTCTGTGGGTGATAATTGGTACTCGGTGTCAACTCCGTCCCCACCAACCGGAAAAGCTCCTGCCAAAACCCGCCCATGAAACGACTGTCCCTATCATTGACAATGGTCTTAGGAAGACCATGTAGCCTGAAGATCTCTCTAAAGAACAACTCGGCCACTTGTGCTGCTGTATAGTGTGCGGATATGGCAAAAAAGTGTGCGTACTTTGTCAGTCGGTCAACAACGACAAAAATGCAATCCTTGCCCTGTACCATGGGCAACCCTGTGATGAAGTCCATCGAAATACTCTCCCATTTCCCCTCCGGAATGGGAAGAGGCTGCAATAATCCCGCGGGATGGCTCATCTCTCCTTGTTCCTTTGGCAAACATCGCACTCCCGGAGTGCTGGAGTACGTCCTCCTGAGGCCCTTCATGAAAACTCTCCCTAATGGCCCTGTAGGTTTTAAACAAACCCCGATCTCCAATGGTGAATCATGTGATGCCTGGAGTATCTTCTTCTTGAGCTGAGACCCCTTAGTCAAGAAGATCTGGTCCCTGTAATAGATGATCTCATCGACCACCCTGTACCTGTCATCTGCCACCTGCCAATCCAGAACCTCACATGCAAACCTGTCCTTGAAGTCTACGAAGAGTTGAGCCCTCCAGTCTGTATTCAAGCTCATAAGAGACAACGTGGCTGGTCTACGTGAAAGGGCATTTGCTACCACGTTGTTCTTACCCTTGACATACTCAATGTCAATGTCATATGCTTGGATCTTGCTGATCCACTTCTGCTGCTTCTCTTGTAGCTGCTTCTGCTCCAAAAAGAACTTGAGGCTGTTGTGATTAGTCCTCACCTTGAACCTGTTACCCACCAAATACTGCTGGTACTTGGCCAATGCATGCATGATGGCCAGCATCTCCTTGTTGTATATAGAATACAACCTCTCGTGCGAAAGGAGCTTTCGGCTCTCAAAGGCTATAGGGTGACCTCCCTGTATCAACACTGCGCCGATTCCCTCTTCTGACGCATCACACTCCGAAACAAATGGCTGCATAAAATCTGGCAACACAAGCACTGGGCAGCTACTCATAACCTCCTTGAGCCTGTCAAAGGCTCGTTGCGCCGTATCTGACCAACTGAATGCCCCCTTCCTTGTCAAATCTATCAGGGGTGCAGCAAGCTGCGAGAAACCTTTGATGAACTTCCGGTAGTAAGTACAAATGCCAATGAAGTCTTGAAGTTTCGTCACATTTCTCGGCTCCGGCCATTCTCTGATGGCCCTGATCTTCTCCTCGTGGACTCACTTCGTCCACCCCTATGATGTGTCCCAGATATAACATCTTCGTCAGCCCAAACTCGCACTTGGAGAGTTTGGCATAGAACTGCTGCTCCTGTAATATACGCAATACTGTCTCAATGTGTTGGAGATGCTCCTCCCAAGTCTTGCTGTAAATGAGAATGTCATCAAAGAATACCAACACAAACTTCCTCAAGTGACTATGGAAGATGTGATTCATGCAGGACTGAAATGTAGCGGGGGCGTTGGTTAGCCCAAAAGACATCACTAAGAACTCAAAGTGCCCATAGTGATACTTGAAGGCGGTCTTGGGAATGTCCTGCTCCCTCACGTGAATCTGATGGTACCCAGATCTCAAATCAATCTTTGAGAAGAATCGTGCTCCCCTCAACTCGTCTATCAACTCATCGATCCTGGGTATGGGTACCTGTTCTTCATGGTCTTCTTGTTTAGGGCCCTGTAGTCAATGCACATCCTCAATGTATTGTCCTTCTTCTTCACCAACACTACAGAAGAAGCAAAAGGACTCGTGCTCGGTCATATGTGCCCAAGAGCCAACAACTTCTGGATATCCCGCTCAATCTCATCCTGATAGTCCTTGGGGTGCCTATAGGGGGTGGTGATCGCTGCCTGTATGCCCTGCTCAAGCTCGATGGTGTGCTCAAACCCCCGATTCGGTGGCTGTCCTGGTGGAATATCCCCAAACATTATGGCATACCGATCAAGGATGCATTGTATCTCTGGATGTACTGTCTGCCCTGTAGTCCCTGCCTTTGATGCACGCAGCTCCAATGCCCACTCTATGTCTCCCTTCCGGAAGACTGCCTCCATCTGATGAGCCGACACAGTCTGAGGCGGATATGTGTGTTGTCCCGGTATCTTCTCATGCCTCTCGGTCTTCTCATCATCCCACTCCATCTCTAGGGTCTTCCAATTCGTCGTGACCTTCCCTAGAGTAATAAGCCACTGAACACCCAGTATCATGTTGGTGTCCGGAATATCTACCACGAAAAAGTGGTCAGTCAGTGTGTAGGTGCCCATCGTCACTGAAAGCTCTGGAACATAACGAGCACACGTCATGGTCTGATCTCCTAGGACCAAAACTGAAAACCCATCGAAGCTCTCTGTCTGAATACCTCTCCGCTCAACCATCTGTGCATCGATGGTCGCCCCACTGTCAAACAAAACAGATACGCGCTGGCCACGTACTGTCCCTTGTACGCGTAGCGTTAGATACTTGGGAACTCCTCGCAATGCTGCAAGGGTCCCTCCGGTGAGAGCAAAAGATGCACCACTTGTTGCTGGCAGTGGAGGTGGCAAAGGTCCCTGTATGGCATGGCTATCTCCTGCCTCCACATCCTCCTCGTCATCCTCTTCTCCACTGCTCTTGGAGAAGACCTCAATAAAATGTGCTTTGCCAGCAGCACATCTATGTCCCGGTGCCCACGACTCCTGGCATGTGAAGCACAACTGCTTCTTCTTCAGCCCCCTCTTGACATCGTCCTCAATCTGTACTCGTCTTGGATTCCTCTTCGGAGGTGGAATCCTCACATCCTTCCCCTTAGATTGTAATGGCTGTCTTTGGGGGTAAGGTGTCCGAGTCCTGGGTAAGACATCCTGTAAGTCCCGGGTCCTACTGATAGCTTCCTGGAGCGTAGCTGGTCTACTGGATTTGACTAGACCCCGAAGTGGCTCTGCTAACCCCTCAACATACATATAGACCCTCCGTGCCGTGGAGAGGTCTGGCACCATCACGGAGACCCTCAAGAAATCTGCAATGTAGGTCTCTAGGCTCCCTGTTTGTTTGAGCCTTGTCAGCTCAACAAAATGCTGCTCTGGATCCCTCCGATCAAATCGCTCCGTCAGTCTCCTGGTAAACTCCGCATATGTCGTCACTGTAGAGTGCCCGAGTGTAAGCATCCCATGAAACCACCAATCCTGGGCCTCGCCATCCAAATGCAATGTTGCCACCTTGATGGCCTATGCCTTCGACATCTGGTTGAGTTGGAAATAAATGTCCAGTTTCTCCACCCAAGACTTTGCCGAACTGTTTGATGAACCATCAAACGTAGGCAAGTGGAATCTACTTGCTGCACGGTGGGTGTTACCATCATGGTAATGCCAGTTTCCTCTATGATGATCACGGGGCCTGCTATCCCGCTGGAGTTGAACGAAGTCTCTGAATGAAAGGGCATCCCTGAATTCCTGTCAATATGCCTGGTATTCTGCAAAATAATCACCCATATGGCCGGGCTCTACCTCCTGCCGGGCTCCGACCCTTGTGTCTGCTCCTAAGAATGTGGGCATGGTAGAGCGTGTAGGGGCATGCAAGGCTACCTGCTGCGCAGTATCACGCTGCTCTGGCAAATGATGGGATGCACCTGATCCCTCACCAATATGAAAAACTCATGGGCTCTCATGTTGTCTGGCCTCTACTGCTGTGAATCTCTGCCCCATCACCTCAATCTGCCTCGACAGATCCTGCACTGATTTGATGAGCATATCCGCAAATCTCTTCCCGTCCTCGTCTGCCATCTGCTCTACGTCCACCGCTGGCTCTTTCTGTTCTGTGACAACCACCGACTCCTCTTGTTTTGTGTCCACCACCGGAAAACAGTCTCCCTCTTTGTAGGTATTCTCCAACCTACGTCCAGTGTCTCCGTATCTCCTACCTCTATAACAAATGTAGGGTTTTTCCCCTGGTGTCATAGATTGCTAGCTCCATAGGCTAAGCCAAATCTATGCTTTTATACCACTGTAATATTCCTAACTCGAAATATTCCTCAAACCCCAGCCAGACTCCAACCAAATACGTGCAAATAATATAATAACCCAAAAGTGATAAAATAATAGTGGAACAACATATAATAATTTAAACCGGAAATATAAGTAGATACACAAAAATGCAGCGAGAAATGCTAAGCCATTTTATTATACTGAGTAATAAAATGAGTATAAGAGCTGATCAGACATATGGCACCTCGACTTGCACAAGGCAAGTGAAGAAAAGCTCTCAGAATAACAAGAAATGACCTCTCTGTGTGGATGTTGCTGGAGAATTACTGTGCTGCTGCTAGGAAACAAATGATGATTTGGGGCTGCTCCCCTCCTCTGAAAATGTTGAAACTTTGGAATCAGGCTCTACTCAAGAAACCCAGAAAAACCCAGAAAGCTCTTCTGGAATAGCTGACCCCCGAAAATCACCCCCTTGGGGTTCTGCGCAGTTCCTCAGTGCTCTGCGCTGCCACTAAAGGAAACCCTTCTAAACTCTGCCAAAAATCCTCCAATAGGCAAGGGTTGGTTCCGTACTTAATCACCCAGCATGAATCCTCTTGCAAAAACCCCAATCCAACACTGCTACCAGAAAGAACTGTGTCCCTCTACTAGTGCTGCGCAGTCCTCCAAAACGCTGCTGAAATGCTGATAAAACCACCGCTGAAATGCCAAAGGAAATACCTTGCCCGAGCAGGCACTCGAAGTTCCCCGGGGCTAAGGGCGAGATCTCCGAACGGAGACACTCAATGCACTAAACAGTGCTGCAGACTAGCTAAACAGCGAGCGTGCTCAGAAGTCGAAACTACTAGCTCAAAATGCACATAATTGAATGATCCAAAATGAGGGGGCTCCTCTATTTTATAGCCTCTACGTCTCACAATCCCTAGGCTCACCTCCTCCTGTGTGATTCTCCTCTTGCCACGTGTTCTTCCCTCCTGTGCAGTCCCTCCATGAGTCTGCGTGGGTCCCATTTCTGTGTCCTCCTTTGGCCCCCCTTAGCTCCCCTTTAAGTCACAACGTTGTGCTACTAGGAAGTGACTTTTTATTCTTAAATGAGTTATGCCCCCTGTCCTCACTTTTATTCACAAATAACTATAGAAGGCAAAAATTGGGCAAAATCGAATATTCCAATTAGCCATGGCTAATTAGGAATATTACATGGCATTGGGAAGAGGACTTAGAGGGCTACCACAGTGCGCAATTTCAGACCTTGGAGACCCGAAATTTCAGTGATACATCAGATTCAATATCGAGCCCCTACAAAGTGAAAACAGGTGTGTAGTTTTTTTTAAAATTTTGCATAAGTTTGGTTTAAAAAATTAGTTTCAGGAATTCAAAGGGCATAGTGAAGCATAATTATCATTAATTGATGCCCAGAAGAAAGAAAATGGAAACACCTAGTAAACAACCTAAAAGTTCTAGCATGACTCATGAAGAAGAGGAAGAAATTTAACATGATATATCAAAATTACAAGACCAAGTGCAACAAAATTCACTCTCACAAAAAGTAATGGAAGCTAAGATGGATGGTTTAAAGAAAGGTGTGGAAGATAAGATGGATGGTTTAAAGAAAAGCATGGAAGCTAAGATGAATGACGTGGAAGATAAGATGGATGGTTTAAAGAAAGACATGGAAGCTAAGATGAATGACGTAGAAGCTAAGATGGAAGGCAAAATGGAAGGTTTGAAGACAGATTTGACTAAGTTGCTACAAGAAATGTTTACTAATGGTGAAAGGGTAGTAAATGAAACTCATGATGAGAACAAAAGAAATGTTAATCATGATTTCATAGACTCTAATGTTGGATTGAAGAACCGCCATGTTCCAAAGATCAATATGAGGAAGTTTGATGGCAAGGATCCCATAACAAGGATATTACAATTGAACAATATTTCAATCTCCGTAATGCAAAACAAACAAAAGGTACGCATTGCAACTTTATATTTGGAACCAAATCAATTTGTATGTTATCGATGACTTTGCTCTCATAAACAAATTGTTACTTGGACAATTTTACGGAAGAAATGATAGCACATTATGATGATACAAAAATCAACACCGTTTTTAGCCAATTGATAAATCTTAAACAAAAGGGTTCAATGATGGAGCACATTGAGGACTTCCAAAAATTGAATATAAGGGTAAAAGATATTCTAGAGGAGCATAGGATTGATGTGTTCATAGGGACTTTAGAGAATAACATCCAACATGAGGTTCGCCTTTGGGAACCTGATTCATTGGAGAAGGCATTCAGGTTGGCAAAAAAAATGGAAAGCAAAATTATGGCAACCAGGTAGCCTACCACTCACAACTATAAAGATGGAAGTGTTGTTGCTCCTAGCCTTCCACAATCTACAAGGTTGACACCAAAACAATTGGAAGAAAAAAGAGCAAAAGGGCTTTGTTACAGTTGTGATAGCAAATACACTAAAGGTCATAAGTGTGCTGAGAAGAAATTATTTTACATAGATTGTGAAGAGGAGGAAGAAAATGAACAAGAAGCATCAAAAGAAGAGGATATACACTAGAAACAAACCATAGATAAAGAAGAAATGAATCCAACCATATCTTGTAATGCATTGGCTGGAATTACCACTCCCCAAACTATCAAGATAGAAGGACATATCAAGAAGAAAAAAGTAATAATGTTGATTGATTCGGGTAGTACCCATAATTTTATTCATTGTAAGATAGCCAAGGAATTGAATTGCTTCCTATATCCAACACCAAAGTGTGAAGTGATGGTTGCAAGTGGAGGAACCATAAATTGCTCTGGAAAGTGCCATAATATCAAGCTATCCATGAGAGAATATGTACTAAATAGCCGAATGCTTTCCATTCCAATGGTTGGTGCTGATGTTGTACTAGGAGTCCAATGGCAACAATCATTGGGTATAATAGCTTTTAATTTTCAAGAATTTTTCATGAAATTTTGTTTGGAAGGAAAGGAAGTTGAATTAAGGGGTATCGCAGGGAAACCGAGAAAGATAATCAGCTCTAACGGAATGACAAAGCTTCTAAAGAAAGAAAAACGAGGCGTAATTGTACAATTATGTTCGCTAGAGGTTCCCACATTGAAATCATCTATTTCTCCAGATCTCCAAAAAGCCTTGGACAATCATTCCAAGGTATTTGAGACTCCCAAAGGCCTACCACCTATATGTGATCGTGATCATGCTATTAATTTGATTCCAGGAAGTGTTCCTCCAAACATCAGGCCTTACAGATATCCCTATGCCCAAAGAGTGAAATTGAACGTATGGTTTCAGAAATGCTAGAGGCTGGGATAATTCAACCTAGTCAAAGTTCTTTCTCTGCTCTAGTAGTATTGGTGCACAAGAAAGATGGATCATGGCGCACGTGTCTGGATTATAGGGAGCTCAACAAGCTCACTATTAAAGATAAATTTCCCATTCTTGTCATTAATGAATTATTGGATGAATTGCATGGATCAATTTACTTCAGCAAGTTGGATCTTCGTTTAGGATATTATCAAATTAGAATGAAAACGGAAGACATTCTGAAAACAACATTTAGAACTCATGAGGGTCATTATGAATTTTTGGTCATGCCTTTTGGCCTTACCAATGCACCTTCTACATTTCAAGATTTGATGAATTCCATTTTCAAGCCCTTCCTTGGAAAATTTGTGTTAGTATTTTTTGATGATATATTAATCTACAACAAGTCTTGGAAGGATCGTGTTCAACATGTTGACATGGTGCTCAAACTATTGGAGGAGAAACAATTATATGCAAAAAGCTCCAAATGTTTCTTTGGAGTACAAGAGGGGAATATCTGGGTCATATTGTATCTCATGAAGAGTTAAGGTAGACCCTAGCAAAATTAAAGCCATTAAGGAATGGAAAATCCCCACATCCATAAAGCATATGCGAGGATTTCTCGGGTTGACAGGGTTTATCGCAAGTTTGTTAAGAATTATGGGAGAATAGCAGCACCTCTAACAACATTATTGAAGAAAGATGCATTTTCATGGACTCTAGAAGCAACAAAGGCCTTTGAACATCTTAAAGAGGCAATGTGCCAAGCACCGGTCTTAGCTACGCCAGACTTCACAAAAACATTTATTGTGGAATGTGATGCTTTAGGAAGTGGAATTGGTATTGTTTTAATGCAAGAAGAAAGACTCATTTCTTTCAAAAGTCGTCCAATCAAAGGAAACTATTTACACAAAGCTGTTTATGAGAAGGAAATGTTGGCAAAACTACATGCACTTAAGAAATGGTGACCCTACCTAATGGGAAGACACTTCAAGGTAAAAACATATCATGATAGTCTTAAATACTTTTTAGAACAATGATTATCTTCAGAAGAGAAGCAAAAATGGGTCACAAAGATGTTGGGTTATGTCTTCGAAGTCATCTACAAAAAAGGGAAGCAAAATGTTGTGGCAAATGCACTCTCAAAAAAGGATGAGGATGTGGAAGCATTGTTTTACATCATTTCTATTATCCAATCAGATTGGATAAATGAAGCAAGGGATGAATGGAAGAATGACGAAGAAGTGTGGACAATCATTCAAAAGATACAATAAGATCCCAGTGCATCTGATATATTGAGTTGGAAAAATGATTCGTTATGCTACACAGATCGCCTATACTTATGTAAGAATTCCCAACTCAAACAAAAGATTCTTATGGAATTGCACACTTCTCCCTTAAGAGGGCACTCAGGATTTTTAAAAACTTACCATAGGGTTCAGAATGAATTCTTTTGGGATGGCCTTAAATCAAATATTCAAAAGTTTGTAGCGAAATGTTTGCTTTGCCAACAAAATAAAGTTGAAACAATTAAGACCCCAAGTCTATTTCAACCATTATCCATTCCAAGGTAAAGTTGGGAAGAGGTTTCAATGGATTTTATCACAGGTTTACCCAAGTCCGAAGGAAAGAGTGTCATCATGGTGGTAGTTTACAGACTTACCAAGTATGCACACTTTTGTGTATTATCTCATCCATTTAAAGCCAATACATTTTCTACTGCATTTATGGAAACAATTCAAAAGCTACATGGAAACCCAATGATGATTGTAAGTGACAGAGATCCCATTTTCACTGGAAATTTTTGGACATAATTATCTTCTTGTCTCGGTACTCAATTAGCTCATAACTCATCTTATCATCTTCAATCTGATGGGCAAACTGAGATAGTAAACAAATGTTTGGAAGGATATTTTTGTTGCTTTGTCTTTGATAAACAGACACAATGGGTCAAATGGTTGCCTCTCGCTGAATGGTGGTATAACACTTCCTCCCATACTGCAGCAAAAATGACTTCATTTATGGCACTTTATGGATATCACCCACCGTCTATCACATCATCTTTAAGAGAAAATCCTAAGGTTCAAGCAGCGGAAGATCACATCGAGCATCAACAACAAGTTCTCCAGCTCTTATGGGATAACCTCAGTTTGGTGCATAATAGAATGAAACAACAGGCATATCAACGTTTAGCGAAAACAGTTTTGATGTAGGTGACTGGGTATTCCTATGGCTACAACCATATAAATAAATGTCCCTCGTGCAAGCTAAGACGGATAATAAATTATCACCAAAATATTATGGTCCGTACAAGGTGTTGCAAAAGATTGGTACTATGGCATACAAATTGGAGCTTCCTACAGCTTCCCGAGTGCACCCAGTTTTCCATGTTTCATGTTCAATGAAGGTTATAGGTGACAAGCTCCCAGTTCAAACAATATTGCCAGAACTTGACGAGGAAGGAAAAATCATATTGAAACGAGAAGCAGTCACAGAAACAAGAACTCGACAGCTACGAAATTGATCAATTTCGGAGTATCTCATGAAGTGGAACAACTTTTTTGCTGAAGATTCCACATGGGAGGATGAGAATTTTACACAAAAGTATCCAGAACTACTCAAGTGCTGAGGACAACACTTTTTTGAAGGAGAGGGGCATGTTAGGTCCCTATAATACTAGTGATTCCCTCATTACTATTGTCATTGTAGCCCTTATGGTTATTATTGTGCTCCTATTGTCCCCAAATTGTTATTAGTGTGTCTCATAGAAGCCCACTGTTGTTATTGTTGTGCCCTTATATTATTATTGTTATGTCGACTTTGATCATATTGTGACCCCTTAGACTCCTATATATAGAAAGGAGGTTGAGTCATTTGTATTATCCCAGAATTGTTCATTTGTGTAATGTAAAGGAGGTTGCCCCCTCAAAGAGGCTGATTTCTAAGGTGTTGATCTATTTTTTCTATTTTTTTGTGAGCTGGTTTCATAACACCAAGACGAGAGTACATAAGATGTGGCAGATGCCAGGGAAAAACCCCATTGTGGGGAAACCCTTTGATCAAATCTTCTTATTATGCTTCAATAGTTCAATAGAGAAAGAGAGAGTATAAATATCAAATTAACATGCCCAAAATAGTCCTATCAAATCAGTAATTAACAAAGTCAACTGTAGCCCTAACCAGAAAGTCAACGATGGTCAAAGCAGCTCCAAAATGTCGTCCAAGCAACTTAGTCAACAAAAGATAACTCAACCTTCCAAGAAGGTCAAGGTCAGCCCAAAACAGATCAGTCAAACCATTGAAAGGAGAGAGAAAACGTTGATGTATGTTATGTAGTCCAATCTAAAGTCAATGTTGAAGTCAACTCGGTCAACCTGTCCTAATCACCTCGAACACTGTGCATATCAATTCGGCCTCCAAAAATTGAAATTCTGCCCGCTAGAATGAAGTCAACGCTGGTCAACACTGTCCTGTTTCCTAAAATTTTCGGCGATCAAACTATACCAGAAATTTTTCCTCCTTTGACACGTGCGAAGTAGAGAACACTGCCTCCAAGCTGTATGAACCAATCAAGAGAGGAGAGAGAGAGAGATGTGGTGAGATAAGTGATGTCCGAATGAGGAGAGAGGTCACTCCTATTTATACACTTCGTTGAGGGTGAGGAGATACATCTGACTGAGGAGATACCTGAGGGTGAGGAGATACATTTGACTGAGGTCGACCTTGACAATCTGTGCATGAGAGAGAATGAATTCAAAATTCCATTTCTGGTTGTCAGAATGAGATGATTTTTATATCAAAATTGGACCTTTTGAAAAGTGGAATCCAATGCAATAATCATCTCCATCATATGAGTTGTCCTAAGGTGGAATTTGGCCCTAGTTGTGTCATGTCCCTTCCTAAATCATTTTGGAACAAGATTAGTATTTGTATTATGGGGCCAATTTTGCAGTTAGTGGACCCCATTCGATTTTATTAGGAGATTAGACTAGGAGAGATGTTTTGTTTTGTAGTTAAGTTACACATGGGGGGGCCACCCTCACTAGGGAATTACACACTCCCTAGTTCGATTTGCATGGATGGGGTTAACTTTTGCATGATGATGGTCAAGTGAGGGCTCACGATGGAGGATAAAATGGAGGGAAAAGTGCTCCATGAAAACTGTATAAGGAGGGAACTCTCCTCTTCTCATTCATTCATCAGAGTATATCGATTTCTCTTTGGTTGCTCGAACTACTTAGCTGAGTCACTCGCTGTTTAGCACGAGTTCTTCAGGCGAAGAGCTCACTCTTTCTTCGGGGGACCTCAAGTGCCACCCTAGGAAGGTTTTCTTCATTTCTTCAGGAGGGGGATCACATTGTGATTTCCAGCAGTAGCATTTCCTTCTAGGTGGTGCATATTACTGGAAGATGCAATGGAGAAGAGGCCGAATTTGTTGGTGGTGCTTTGCAGTGGAGTTTTGATGTGAGATTTTCCGGAGAGGAGGCTAGAGAGGATTGTCAACATTTAGGAGAGTTTGGGACCTAATTGAGCTTCTTGCTTAGCAGTGTGACTTTTGCACTACTTGGGCCAGCGTAGAGGCAGTGTTAGGAGCTCACTTGGTGGGTAGAGCATCAGTCCTTGAGGTTGAGCTTTGCCATGGGGGTTGGAGGAGATATTTGGAGTGGTGTTTGCGTCCCTTTCAGAGCTTGGAGGAGGACTTTGTGGCCATCTCTTGCAGGCCGTATTTCTGGAAGAGGAGGGTATCAACATTAGTCAGAGACTGAGGAAGAGGTGACGCAAAGCATTTGAGAGACATCGTAGAGGGAAGAGAAGTGAGACATCGCAACTGGAGACACGCAGAAGTGATGCAGAGAAGGGTAGAGGGTCTCCAGGGTGTCGGAGCTTCTTTAGGAGGAGGAGAAAAATTGTTTCAGGTGTTTTTTTTTAGAAGTGTCTCAGTATTCTATAGAATCTTTCTTTGTAAAGAGATTGTTGCTGAAGATTAATGAATAAACCCTCATTTGCTGCACCGATTTTCCCACATTGGATTTTTCTGGGGACAGTTGTCCAAGAATAACTGTGTTGATGTGATTGATTCTTGTGCTTGTATATGACTGTTATTTTCTCTATGCTATTATGTGATAACTGCAGTAGAATTTATTTCAATGTTTATAGAAGGGTTTTGTAAATAACTTATTGTGGAAAATAAGTAGGAGAAATAAATTAGTTATTACAATAGAATTTCGTGTTAGAAATTTTCACATGGTATCAGAGAAGAGATCAGGAAACAAGATTAAATAATCTGCTATGAGTCAGGAGCATGATGCTGGGGCATCAACTTAGAGGTACTCACATATATCTCTAGAGAAAGAAGAGAGCACGAAGAACATGGATCATGATTATTCTATGTTAGCTTCCAGACTGGAAGAAGAAGTCGCTTGCCTAGCGAGTTCTACCTCCTCTGAGGTTTTGTATATAGATAGTGGAGCTTCCTAGCATATGACAAGAATACGAGAGTGTTTTCCGAATTATCAGGAAGAAAGGATGAACTTCCAGATCACCATGGGAAATAAGTCAAAAATGTACCCCCATAGGAGAGGTACTGTAGTCTTTCAAATAGACGCTGGGGATCGACTTCTAGCAACCAATGCGCTGCATGTGCCAGGTGTTGACCAGTACATGTCAACTACCCATAGCAGTACACTCCTTTTTCGCAAAAGGGATAACGCTTGATCGATATGTCCGTGCCATTCGACTATCATCATCAGCCCGATCATGTTATGTTGTAAACCCAATCTGCATGTGTAAATTGTAAATAATCTTAATAGATCTGTGCCATGTATGTATTTGCCTCAGTAAACCTAATCTTCTAGTGATGATCTACGTTTTGGAAGGTTTTTTTCTCACCGACCCATGGTCGGCAGAGTTTTCCTTTAGCTTAACCCCAAAGCCGGAATGGATTTTGTCATTAGAATCTTAGGGGAATCCTAGTGTGCTTCGAATCTATGTAAAAATAATTTGGAAATAGTTCTAACTATTTGGTTAGGTTATTACAAATTTCTTGATCTGCTAGATTATATTTGTGTCGCAGAACTAGGTGGTCTATGAGGGTCTATGTCAAATGGGGTTTCCCCTTTGAGATGTAAAATTGTAAAGGTCATGATGTAATGTGTCTTGAGAGTTAGAAAATGTTTTATCCCCTCATAAGTGCTAGGTCCTAGGTGATTTTTCCAAAGGCTAAGTTCGAGGGTCCAATAAAAATAATAAAAAATATAAATAATAAAAAAATAATAAAATTAAAAAAATAATAAAAAATAAAAAATAAAAAAAATTGAAAAATAAAATAAAATAATAAAATAATAATAAGTCAGTTTTGACGAAATAAATGCAAGATTTTGATTTTTTAATATATTTAAAATTTCGACAGATGAGATTAAAAGAGATTTTGATCCTCATCGACGGTCGAGATCACTTTGACATGGATCCCTTGAACTAGCCGTTGGGAAATTTTTCTTTAAATAGGGTGTCAGGGGTCATTTGGGAAGAATTCGATCTGTGAGTCTTGTGCTAAAGAAAGCTCTCTTGTAGTCATTTTTCATATGAAATAAATAAAGACTTTGGGGTTGAAATCTTGTTGGTGTTACTCTTCTGGAAATGCTGTAAGATGTTTTATTTCTGTGCATGAATTTTCAACCATTGATAATCGCTTGATGAAGAGTGATTTTAAACACAGATATCTTGTTTAGTCACTAGGGTTTGAATGGTAGTAGAATTTCTGAATGTGATGGCAAGTATCTCCATTAGATTTGGATTTTAGTATTGTTTTCTCCCTCTTTGTTGATGGTTGAAGTAAGCTATGCAGGAAAATCTAGATTTCAAAGATCAACAGGCGTTTGGGGAAGTTCTCGGTTGAATCAGCCAACTCCCGAGAAGCACTTTTTGAAGAGCCCAGCCAGTTTTGGTCTCAGGTTTATCATTTAAAATTTTCTTGTGAATGCATGAGGGGTTTTTTGAAGCATTTCATAGTAAATCTAAAATTCTGAAAATATTTTTGTGGATTATTGACAAATCTGGCTGCTTAGAGTCGGTAGTTTGTGAATACTGTAATTCTTTAGTTAAATTTTGGGTTATTTCCTTGCATATTTTGCCTCTGGGTTTTCTGTTTTTTGCAGGTTGCTGATTTGAGGAAGAGATTCTCGTTGGAAGCCAGATCTAGGCCCTGGGGGTTAAGATTTGGTCTCACAACCAATTTTTACAGGGGCACTGTTTTGCTGTCCAAGGGTTTCAACTTCAGTCACTTTCAAATCTGGAAATTTATTGCAGGGTTTTCATTAGAAGCAAAGAGAGTTCAAATTTTTTAAGGTTTCAGAAGAGGTTCAAGGCTGTCCAAGCCATACCACTCCCTTGCGTGAAGTTCTTTCTCCCTCATCATTCAGCCTCTTGCTGTTGCCGCACCTACCCACTTCCAACGTCAAAACCTCAACTTGCAAATCTGTTGGATCCATTTTCTTTCCGTTGCCAGCAAACCCTCATCTCCCATCCATAGCAAAGTCTTCACTTATATGCTGTCCCTACGGCTCTTCTCATTGATCCCTCATGCAGTACCATTCTATCCATCCACTGTCTGCTCCCTTAATCTGCGTGAATCCATTACGCTGCCCAGTATTTCTCGTTCAAACCTGCAAACATCCATCACCTTGCTGCACTCTCTCCATGGCACCCATTGCACGTTGCTATTAGTCTCCTCATGTCATCATTTCCACGCACACCCTTTCACCATCAAGCTGCCATACGCCTAATCCCTATACGCAAGTCTTCCTTCCGCCCTCGATTCAGCCCGCAGCCTTCTTCCTTACCTTCGTTCTTCATTGTTGCCTTTCTCCGCGTTCCCTTTGCTCCAAACTGCCTCACGCGTTTCCTTTTCCCATCTCTCCACGCAGTCAAACTCCCGCATTGCGACTTGCTCTCCTTTCGCCATTGAGAACCTGTGACTATGCTGCCTTGCTCCAGCGTTCTGCTTGTCCACCGCCCGCGCAGTCTCTCGGCTTCCTCACGTCTCCCCTCCTTGCCCACCGTCGAGGCTCTCACGCAACCCACGTTCATATAAACAGTAAAAAAAAAATAAATCGATTTTCCTTTAGTTTCCTATGTATGCTTTACTTTAAGTTAGGGTTAGCGTTTGTTTTCCATTTGAATCTTAGTTAGAATTGATTTCATTTTTCTTATAGTTTGGAATTTAACAATTTTTGTTAAAGTTCAGTTTCATTTAAATTTTAATTAGATTTAGATTTGATTTTACTTTTTCTATAGTTTAGAATTTAAACTTAAAAAAAAATCATAAAAAGGTTTAAGTTTTAATGTTTTGGTTTCATTTTTATTTTTTTTATTTTAGATTTATTTAAGTTTAGTCTAATTTTGTTTAAATTTTGATCAAAAAAAAAAAAAAAAAAAAAAAAAATCCCAAATACATAAAAAGGTTAGTCCTTAGGCTTTTATTTAGAATTTTGTTTTACAGTGTAGATTTTTAGACTTTAGTTTTGTTTTATTTTAAACTTAGAAATTTTATAAAAATTAAATTTTTTTGAAAAAGATTAACTAAAATATTGAAAATTAATTTTTGTGTCTTTTGTGGTATTTATGTTCCACTTCTCTATAGTTAAATATGCTTAAATGTTTATTTAAATATTAACTATTGAAAAGTGGTGAATCATTTTATGAACTGGTCATCATTTAAATTTTATGGTCATTTAAAGCATTTGATTTTTGGAAGTTTAATTGGTGGAACATTGTTAAAGCATTGTGCATTTATTGAATATCTTGCATTGCTTGGGTTATTTGATAGTAAATTATTGTTAATCTTGGAGTTATAAATTTCATATTTTTTGCAGCAGTTGATAAACAATTATTTAATCATTAACTCCACAAGGCACTGGTACTAAGCATAACAAGATCTAATTAAGTTTTAATCAATCAAGTGCTTGTTTCCCTTGCTGTGTCTCCCAAGCCAACTGACTGCCAATTGGTCGTCTTTTATCCCAAAGGGTCTACCCCCCTTAGCCTAGGGAGGCTGATTAAATAGAGAGATTGGGAATCAGGGTGACAATCCCTGGTCTGGGCATTGTCACGGTGCTTAGACATTCTATGTGACAACACCAGGATTGGGGTTGAACTTAATCTCTGTATCTTAGCTTCAAAACAAGGGTTATAATGTTTTCTTCATTAAACAGAAAGTATATGTCAAACAGCTGAGTTGGAAAAAGAAAGCCCAGATAGGAGTCAGAAGTAACAGTCTATATAAATTACAGCTAGAATCTCTAATGGCACTGATAGGCAACATTGGGGAAAACGATTTGAATGAACTATGGCACAGGAGGATGGGACACTACACCATGGGGCTCTAAGAATTCTCGGAAGAACAGTGACAGGAGTTCCAGAGTTGAGTACCAAACGAGATGATGTATGCAGAGGGTGCGCATTAGGCAAGTACGCCAAAGCGACATTTTCCAGAAGTAACAATAGGGCTAAGAGTGTTCTAGGATTGATACACTCAGATATCTGCAGACCCATGTCCACAAAAACTCTTAGTGGTGCCGAATACTTCATCACCTTCATTGATGACCATTCTAGAAAGATTTGGATCTAATTTCTAAAAACCAAGGATGAGGTTTTTGGTCGATTCAAAGAGTTCGAGGGTCTAGTTGAGAATTTGACAAGAAAGAGGATAAAGATAATGTGCTCAGAAAATTGGATAATACATTGACAAGGACTTCATTGATTTTTGCGCAAGTGAAGGCATCAGAAGAGAGTGGACACCTCCCTATAATCCGAAGCAGAATGGAGTAGTAGAAAGAAAGAACAGGACTATTGTTGAAGCAGCGAGGGCAATGTTGTATGATCAGGATATGCCCAAGTTTCTATGGGCAGAAGCACGCAACACGATCGTTTATGTCTAGAACAGGACTCCTCACAGGGCATTAGGTAAGATTACTTCAGAGAGTGTCTTTGTAGAAACCCGAAACCAGAATTTAGAAACTGAAATACAGACAGCGTAAAAAAATTTAAATTGTACTTACCTCAACTGCGGCTGATGATTCTGCTGCTGAACTGGTACTCCTTTGATCAAATTTCGAGATGGCCAATACCACCCGACCTGACAGAGCAACCTGGTTGCCCGATCCAGAGACGCTCTCCACAGAGGCTCTCTGTCGCTCCGTGCCCAGAACTCAGATCCCTCAAGGCTCTTTTGTAAAATCTCTTCTTCGGTTTCCTGCTAATGCGTTTTTCGTTCCTGTGTCTCCCCCTCCTCCCGGGTCAGCGTCCTGCTATATATCCCCCCCTGCCTGGCGGTGGCCGCCCTCCCACTTGCAGCCACCGCCTCTCAGCATTGAAGGCTTTGCGATATTTTGTCATTAATTTCCAGTAGGTAGTCTTTAATAGTTTTAGATATTTAGATATGATCGATACCCAGTCTTTAGGCTGGTTATTATAGTTTTTAAATGATCACGTTAAAATATAGGTTATGGTATTTAATGTTATATAAAATATGTTATAAGGTTTAATGTTATATATATATACTTTAATGTTATATAAAATATGTTATAATGTTTAAGGTTATAATTTAATACCTTAATGTTAGATAAAATATGTTATAATATTTAAATGTTATATATATATACCTTTTAACATTTCAAAATATGTTATAGTATTTAATGATATATATATATCTTTTAATTTTTATAATTTGTAAAGTCTAACTATATAACATAAAGTTTTATGTATATATATATCATCTTCATATATTCTAAAGTTTAACATTTTTATTAATGGGTCGATTAGATGGGTTGTTACATACATCCCCCCTTCTGAAAACTTCGTCCCGAAGTTTAGAGCTTCAGGCTCAAGGTTTTAACGGACATGCCCCTTTCTATCCAGGTTCCCAAGCTATTCAAACTCATCCTATCCTTCCTAATCTCTTCCGCTCCCATCCTATCCGTCCTCTACTAGAGTATGCCATGGCGTCAATTTACTGACCTAACCATTCATACATAAGGGTAACAGCGTCGACTATACCGACCTGATTCCCAGTAGGCATTCGGCAGTCATCATCACACGTCTAGGGGAGCGTGAC
>APFE030584264.1:105577-132597 GCA_000404065.3 Pinus taeda
GAAATTCTTCGGTTCCGCTGAACTGGTAGCCAAATGAGGAGATTCCTCCTTGGTCTTAGCCTTAGTGGTTTCTTTTAACGTTGCTAATAAGGCTTCCAAGGAGTTCATTATTACAGTCAACTCTGGTGCTGGGGCGGTTGATGTTGATGAAGGTCTCGGTGGTGATGCTGGGGATGATGATGACGACGGCGGCGGCATTACGGGTGGTGATGCTGCCTGATCACGTCGTCGCCGCTCGTATGCCTTCACCATTTGCAATGGTTCGTGAACACACAATAATATTTTATCAAAGTTATGAGGTAGACGATCGAATTTTAATACGTAACTTTCTTTTGCGATAATACATTTAGAAACGGGTATAGTTTTGCTATTTTTACCCGCTAGGCGGATCTTACTGGTACTGAGGTCAAGGAGGATGGTCTCGCGACCTCCTTGTCCTATGCAGGGTATTCTATCCTAAATGAATAATGCAGAAGAGTATGTTTATTTAGCCCCTACGGTAGGACACCTAAAGTTTTATTTACCTAAAAACATGTACAAAATGAAAATGTTAGATGTCCCGTTTATAACGTACATTGGTAACATATCTGTCATACCCCAATCTGACTATTACCTCTAAGGGTCATATACTATATTTACTATGTTGTTGTGTTACCAATGCTTCATATTTGATTACATGTGAAATGTTTGACGAAATGTCTGCAACATAAAAATTAAGGAATTGCAGGTTTGGTTAGTACATTTTAGTAAGGGACATTCGGTGATATCGGATAGAACAAGGAAATAGGTATGGATCTCTCAAGCAGTATGGATGTTAAAAACAACACTGAAGAGTTTAGGAAATCCGAAACAACACTATTCATTCAAATATTAACATACTATTAATGATATTAATAGTATACTATACTAATAATGCATTCATAATATTCATAATATATGATTAAAATGCATTCTACTTATTAATAATTAATAACATATTATGATCGCATGATTAATAATGCACTACAGATACTATCAATGTGACATTTATATATTATTGTTGTTGTATATAAAAAAAAAAACAGAGCATCTACATTGAAACCAGAGGTTACTATACAAAAGACCTGTAATAATATCTAGAGAAGTATTGGCGATATATGGAATTTAGAGAAGCTTTTAATGCTGTATGGACTCCTCATTTTATACTTTCTGGTAGGGTAAAAATGATGAGGTTTTGTCACCATTTATAAATGCTGTTTTCTAAATATTCTTTACTACCAAGATAATGTAGGTTCTGGATAAAAATACCATAAATGCAACCTCCTCGTCACTAATGGATCCAAGATGTCATTTTTCATGGGATGACCGAATACTTGTGAACTAGCTAATTAAACCTATTTTTAGCAATACCATGGCCATGTGCTTGGAGGAGGATGGATAAGCTTGGTTGCTGGAATATTTTTAGCTCTCTTGACCAACCATGTTGGCTCCCTAATTTCGTTTCAAAAGTATTTCCAAAAAAGAATTCAACCAAAATTTTGAACATTTTAATGTTACACTATTCAATAGGAGAAATATGTGCAATTCCTTCCATGCACATGGCATATAAATTATTTCTAATTGAAAAACCTTGAAAAAAAGTTTACAGATCAAGGGTAAGATGAATTGATAGTTAATAAAATGTTATATAAGATTGTCTAGTTAATAAAATATTATATAAGTTTGTCAAAATTTCTGTGGATGCCTGCAGAAGGACCAGAAAATTGGTACGAGTATGTGTTTTACTACATGGAAATTTGTTTTAACAATATGGCATTGGGTGCATATATTTTAATATGGTATAACCATAATACATATATGGTGTAAATAGATTGGACCACACTACATATATGATATGATCTTTACCAAAGTTTTAAACAACTTTATAAACAGCCCGATGGTATATGGTTGACATCCCCGTGGCATCGACATACCCAATGTACCAACTTAGGAGTGGGACATTATAATTCGAACCCGACATTGAAATAACATTGCCACCCATGGCATTTGTTGTGAACCGTCACTACTGCATGTGACCAGACCTACTCCCGGTGGTTACGTCGACAACCTTGACCACGGCAATACCTCCTCCTTACCTGCTCCCGATGGTTCAATGGCATATCCATGGAAAGTGAACTGAGATGTATGTTGGCGGTTGGCAGTGTATACACTGCGCGCTGTTTATAATTTTAACATATGGTTTAATACATTAATCCGACGGGTTTAATATGTATATATATATTAATTGCCACAACCTCCGTTTTAAACATTGTAACGAATATATGTTAATTCCCTGCCAATTAAATCAATCGCCTCGTCAAGCCATTAACCCCGCGCAAAACAAAATCCTAATCTTTATAAAAAGCAGAAGAATATTTTTCTTTTGCCGCTAAATCCAGAACGGTCAACCAGATCGCACTGTTGCACACTTCTTCGAATTCAACGCGACTAAACAATCCCTTCTCCTTCTCCGCCATCTCCAAAGCCGCCGCTCCGAACTGCAAGCGGTTTCGCGGCAGGGGACCTGACGCCGACAACGCCGGAGCGTAGTTTCCGTCAAACGACGGCCCGCAGGTCTGCGAAGGTGACGGCTTCGTGGATCACAGCTGGATGAAACCGCCGAAATTTTGAAGACGGGGAGTCGAATCATCTTTCCAAACAAAATACGGCTGTTTCGAAAAAATAAAAAAATAAAAAGCGGTTCGGTACTGGCCGAAAACGGCTTATAAAAACCAGAAGTGTTTGTTGCTTCTTGGTTCAACTTGGTTCAATGGTAATGCAATTAATCTTTATATTTCAGGTTATATTTGTCCAATGAATGGTTCGTTGGACAAATCAGATGGCGGTCCTGGAAACAAATAGGAACACGGAGCGCATACAACTCTGGAAATTAACAGAACAACACAACAACTCTGCCCAAATCGAATCACGCTTAAAATTCTCTAATCGATTCAGTTAATCACAGCGTACAGGAGCGTAGGGTTGGGAGGTCCGAAGGTTTGAACAGGGCTCTGATACCATGTGTAGAAACCCGAAACCAGAATTTAGAAACTGAAATACAGACAGCGTAAAAAAATTTAAATTGTACTTACCTCAACTGCGGCTGATGATTCTGCTGCTGAACTGGTACTCCTTTGATCAAATTTCGAGATGGCCAATACCACCCGACCTGACAGAGCAACCTGGTTGCCCGATCCAGAGACGCTCTCCACAGAGGCTCTCTGTCCCTCCGTGCCCAGAACTCAGATCCCTCAAGGCTCTTCTGTAAAATCTCTTCTTCGGTTTCCTGCTAATGCGTTTTTCGTTCCTGTGTCTCCCCCTCCTCCCGGGTCAGCCTCTTGCTATATATCCCCCCCTGCCTGGCGGTGGCCGCCCTCCCACTCGCAGCCACCGCCTCTCAGCATTGAAGGCTCTGCGATATTTTGTCATTAATTTCCAGTAGGTAGTCTTTAATAGTTTTAGATATTTAGATATGATCGATACCCAGTCTTTAGGCTGGTTATTATAGTTTTTAAATGATCACGTTAAAATATAGGTTATGGTATTTAATGTTATATAAAATATGTTATAAGGTTTAATGTTATATATATATACTTTAATGTTATATAAAATATGTTATAATGTTTAAGGTTATATATATACCTTAATGTTAGATAAAATATGTTATAAATATTTAAATGTTATATATATATACCTTTTAACATTTCAAAATATGTTATAGTATTTAATGATATATATATATCTTTTAATTTTTATAATTTGTAAGGTCTAACTATATAACATAAAGTTTTATGTATATATATATATCATCTTCATATATTCTAAAGTTTAACATTTTTATTAATGGGTCAATTAGATGGGTTGTTACAGTCTTCATTAGTGAGAAGCCCGAAGTGAGTCATTTCAGGATATTTGGGAGTTTGGCATACTGCCATATACCCGAAGAAAAGAGGAATAAACTGGATCAGACTGTGGAAAAAGGATATCTTGTGGGATATAGCAAGAATGCTAAGGCATATAGAGTCTATCTTCAGGGGAATAGGAATCTTGTAATCGACGAGATGTAAAGCTCATGGAGGACAGAGCTTTAAGGAAATCCCGAGAAATGCCTTTTGAAGAGCATTCAAAGGATGATCCATTGGTCCAACCACATCGACCAACAGAAACTAGCACCAATATTTCTCCTAAAGGCAAAACTCCAGAGGTATCACAACAGGTGGAGTCTCAGGGAGAGGAGGAACAGATAGACATACCACTACCAGTGAAAGAATGGGTCGGGAACTTCGATAGATACTACAAGATGCAGAGGATTTCGTCGGTGCGCCCAGGAACGAGAAAAGGGAGCATAGACAGCCAGATAGATACCAAGCCTTGGTGGCTTAGGTTGGAGAACCCTCTAGTTTTCAAGAGGCGGTTCAGCATCAAGTATGGGTAGATGCTATGATGGAGGAATATAGTTCCACAATGGCCAATGATGTCTGGGAAGTGGTACCTAGGCTTCAGGACAGGTGAGTCCCTGATGTATCTGGTCAATACCAGGCTAGATATTTGTTACGTTGTCAACACCATCAGTTAGTTCATGATGGAACCAAAGAGGGTGCACTGGGCAACAACCATGCATGTTCTCAGATATATACGAGGTATAGTCGAGCATGGACTAATGTACACCCAAGGCAATGACATAAGGCTGAGTGGGTTCACTAACGCAGATTGGGCTAGAAGTTAAGTAGATCGGAAAAGTACCACTGGGTACTGTTTCAACTTTGGATTGAGAATGACCTCCTCGTGTAGTAGGAAATAGAAATCCGTAGCTTTGAGCTCAGCTGAAGCTGATTATATGGCAGCTAGCACAACTTTGTGTGAAGCCACATGGCTTGGGAAATTGCTTATGAATCCATTCAGGTGAAGGATGGAAGCGACCAATATTTTGTGTGACAAGCAGAGTTGCATCAAGCTCTCTGAGAATCCAGTTTTTCGTGGTCGGTCAAAGCACATTGACATTAGGTGTCACTTTATCAGAGACTGTGTCCAATGAGGGCCCATACAGTTGAGGTACACCCCGATAGGAGAACAGGTGGCAGACATTCTCACCAAAGCTCTAGGAAGAACAAAGTTTGTTTATTTCAAGGAGAAGATGGGGATTGTTAAGAATCTATTTCAGTAGTAGAAGCGGTCAATATAGTGAGTTGCAGTGCAGCAGTTAATAGTGGCAGTGCTATGGGAAGCATGATGCAGCGTAATTCAGAGGGAGCTGCAGTATAGATGTAGCAGTGACATATGCAGTGTCATGGGCAGCAGTATAGGGTGCAATAGTGCAGTAGTTGAGGGGTAGTAGGCCGAGCATCAACAACGCAGAGAACCAATGACGTGGATCAGTGTGATGCTTCTATTGGAAGACATTGCTAGAACACATTCCTCGCTAAGAGGGAGTGTTGATTTTGGGTAGCATCATATGTGATCTAGCTCCGAAATTTTGTGGAGGGGCTAATATTCGTGAGATGTCCAAGACCCATAAATTGTTTGGAGAAATTCCACCTGGATGATGAGTTATTAAAATAATTAATATTTTTAATGGGGTTCCTAAGTCTAAACTTAGGAAAATAAAAATATTAATGGGTATTAATAAAGGTATGGGTGAGAAGCTTCTAAGAGATGAGGATCAAGTTTGCTTTAATCTTAGCCATTGATTAAAGACTTACTCTCGGCCATTGATTCATCAATAGGGAAAGTATAAGAGAAGACTTGAGAGTCATTTGGAGATACACCAGTCAAATATTCAGTAACCCAAGGGAAATCGCTTCTCAAGGAGAAGAAGTTCGATTTTAGAGGGAGAGTAGCAGGGTGAAAGAAGAGGAGGGTATCAGCATCAGCGAGAGACTGAGGAAGAGGTGACACAGAGCATTTAAGAGATAGCGTAGAGGGAAGAGCAGTGAGATAGCGCAACTGGAGACATAATTCTCATGCAGCTTGATGTAGAAGTGATGTAGAGGAGGGTAGAGGGTCACCAGGGTGTCAGAACTTCTCCAGGAGGAGGAGAAAAATTGTTTTAGGTGTTTTTTCTCAGAAGTGTCTTAGTATTCTGTAGAATCTTTCTTTGTAAAGAGAATGTTGTTGAAGATTAATAAATAAACACTCATCTATTGCACCAGTGTTCCCGCATTGGGTTTTTCTGGGGACAATTGTCCAAAAATAACTGTGTTGATGTGATTGATTCTTGTGCTTGTATATTGCTGTTATTTTCTCTATGCTATTATGTGATAATCGCAGTAGAATTTATTTTAATGTTTACTGAAGGGTTTTGTAAATAAATTATTATGGAAAATAATTAGGAGAAATAAATCAGTGACTGTTGTAGAATTTCGTGTTAGAAATTTTCACAATTTTGGCCCCTTTTTCCTTCCTAAGTCTTTTCCAAAAATCACATGGGTCCCATGGCCTCCAAAATTGTCGAAATTGTAGAATAAATAAAAATGTAACAATTTAATTTCAGAAGGGACATTACAGTCCTCCCCTCCCAAATGTTGCTTGTCTCCAAGCAACTTCAGCGCCAGATGCTCACGTATGTGTTCACCCTCCCACGTGGCATCCTCATTCGGCAAGTTCCTCCAATGCACCAAAAATCTCTTGTCCTCCAACAATTCCTAAACAAGCACCTCCTCTGTCTGTTGATTACCCCTATCACCATTAGTAATACCAGGGTCCCAAATGTGCCGTTGAGTCATCCTAGGTCCCTGCACTGTTCTGACATGAAAGAATTCCTCAATACCAAGATTTCGATCCATCCCGTCCCACCTGAAGTTTCCCTCGCTCCACTCATTATCCTATTCGATATAAATACCATAAGTCCCCCATGCCATTGCTGACTCGTTAAAGCCCAAAGGAAGACTTGAGTGACCTCCCCCTGTTGTAGCCGAGTGACCCCTAATGGTCGTTGAGCTGTCTATTATTGTGATGTCTGCGTCCCATGCTAGCCATAGAAGGGTGCCACCATGTTGTCATTGCACCACTTTGGCTCTAGCTGACTGCCCATTGTGCGTACACTGTATCCTCCTCTCTTGGAACTTGATGGTGGAATACTGATAGAGGCGAGACACATCCTGCCCGACATCTCCATGATGCCAAAGTCTACCAGTGTAAATCTAACTCCAAACCGGTGCAGCCACAAAGAAATCTTGCCTCACCATCTGATGAAGGCCACTGTGTACCCCCAAGTGCCAATCCTAGAGTGAGCTAGACCAATCTCTGCCATGACTCCGACCATCACGAGATAGAGTGATCTATCAGTCAACCGAACCCCTGCATCCCCTAGTTGGACCTACTGCAACATAGCTCTGATAACTACAGGAATCCATCCATGGCTCATCTCTTGTCCCTGCATGTGACTAATATATAGGCTACATATATCGTGGGCTAATCTGATGCATGCTAATATTCCGTGTGCCTGCCATTGTGTAGTACCGATGATCGCTGGAAGCCATGTGTGCCAAATAGCTACCCCCTGTATGCAACCAAAAGATGGGTATCCGATACTCGTAATCAATTAAGGGTATGTGGATCCCTACTGTCCCTGCCAACCATCTCCCCTAGGTTTGCCATCTGCCCTCTTGATAGTGTGCCAATATAAGGTCTCGAGCCCAGACACACACTAGGAAACTACCTCAGTTGTACCCGGTATCCTCTGCTCATGCTTGGTCCCGACATGCCTTGAGAAAAGAGTGACACATGTCTCCCTCATGATTAACTCCCTAGACGTAGGCTCGGTGATGAACGATATGCCACCCCTGCAGATGATCACCTCATCCCCCAACTTGTGGATGTCAATCGACACACCAACCCAATGCCACTGTTGAAAAGTCTCCCCCCTAGTGCGCTGAGTGTCACCCAAATATCTCAGGTGAGCTTCTCGTCCCCTGCTGCTCATGCCCAGAGTGAAGAAAGTCGACAACAAAATCGACTGTGCCCGTGAGGGATGTAGAAGAGGGTCAGGCATGTGAGTCCTTGCGGATACCATCAAGTATCACTCATCTGTGTCCTCGTCGATCTTGGGTGAACTACTCCAGAAGGTATACTTGGTGTTTCCATCCAAGGGTCTCCCTGGAGGCAACACTCCAAGACCTTGATGTGCAACACTATACACCTATTAAGTTATGGTATGTTCTATGCTTATAATAGTTTACTTCTTTTTCTTATTATATTCCACAGATTAGCAATCACATGTACATAAAGTAAAGTGCAGATAGAACATTAAACGATTGACAGAAAACAAACCAAGACAAGAGACACAAGGTGTGGCGGCTAGCCAGGAACAAACCCCACAATGTGTGGGGAAACCCTTTGATCAAATCTTCTTTTATCTTCAATAATTCAGTAGAGAGAAATAATACAATAAATATGATTTATGTCAACAGTAGCAAACCCTAGATCAGCAGCATCAGCATTAGCGACTTCATTATCAAAACTAGGGCAGTCGATATCTCACAAACCGACCGTCGGATCGGCTTGATTCCACCACCAAAAGTTGCAGCCTTCGGAGGAGGTTCAGATGAACCTACAACGTAGTTCAGATGAGGAGATCTTTTGGTCCACGCTGGTCAAAGTTTGGATCTGCAGTTGCAGCTTCAGTTTCAGCAGCTTCCTTCAAACTAGGGTAGTCGATATCTCGCAAACCATTCGTCGGATTGACTTGATTCCAGCACCAAAAGTTGTAGCCTTCAGAGGAGTTTCAAATGAACCTACAACGCAATTCAGATGAGGAGATCTTCTGGTCCACGTTGGTCAAAGTTTGGATCTGCAGTTGTAGCTTCAGTTTCAGTGGCTTCCTTCAAACTAGGGCAGTGGATATCTCGCAAACCGTCCGTCGAATTGACTTGATTCCACCAGCAAAAGTTGCAGCCTTTGGAGGAGGTTCAGATGAACCTACAACACAGTTTAGATGAAGAGATATTCTGGTCCATGCTGATCAAAGTTTGGATCTGCAGTTGCAGCTTCAGTTTCAGCAGCTTTCGGCTTCACATGTGTGAGAGAGAGACCCTTTTCTGCGCAGTAGAGAAGAGACTCTTTTCTGCGCAATAGAGAGAGAGAGATGTGATGAGATGAGTGAGTCCAAATGAGGAAAAGTGCTCCTGTATTTATACACAACTTTGGTGTTTGAATAGATGCGACTATTGGGCTTTTGAGCCTACATGAGTTGTAGGTCGGCTTGATAATAATTCCATAATCAAAATAAATTCATATCTCCATGAATACTTATCGGAATCGGATGATCTTTAGATCAATCCTACACCTCTCGATGACAGGAATCTAATGAACATATTATCGGCCATGAATAAGATGACCCACATGAAGTTTGGCCCTAGTTTCCAATTTAACATACTAGGAAATTACCTTAGTTGTACCCGGTATCCTCTGCTCATGCTTGGTCCTGACATGCCCTGAGAAAAAAGTGACACATGTCTCCCTCGTGATTAACTCCCTAGACGTAGGCTCGATGATGAACGATATGCCACCCCTGCAGATGATCACCTCATTCCCCAACTTGTGGATGTCAACCGATGCACCAACCCAATGCCATTGCTGAAAAGTCTCCCCCCTAGTGCGCTGAGTGTCACCCAGATATCTCAGGTGAGCTTCTCGTCCCCTGCTGTTCTTGCCCAAAGTGCAGAAAGTTGACAACAAAATCGACTGCGCTCATGAGGGATGTAGAAGAGGGTCAGGCGTGTGAGTCCCCGTAGATACCATCAAGTATGACTCATTTGTGTCCTCGTCGATCCTGGGTGAACTACGCCACAAGGTATGCCCGGTGTTTCCGTCCAAGGGTCTCCCTAGAGGCAACACTCCAAGACCTTGATGTGCAACACTATACACCCCTGCATACCACTGATCATCCCAGTACTCCTAGACATGCCGTTGTACACTGTGGCCTACCCCTGTACACTGCTGATTACACTTTGCTACGACTATGCCATCCTGTACTGGCCTGTGTCCGTCCTGTGTCACTGTACCTATCACTCCCCACATGTGCTCAATGCAATGTGAGGCACTCCCACTCCACATTGCAATCCAACATACTACGACACAACCCCATGCGTCTCCATGCCCATCTGCAGACCACTGCACCAAGCTAGATGCTCCTACTGATCCTTGAATGAGATGGCCTAGAGCTGTGTCCATATGCATCGGCCTGCATCCAACCCGTATCATCGCCTCCATTGTCGCATCACTTTGCTCTCCGATGAGGGGATCTCCCCTCCAAGTCTCCATAAGGGACCCAAGAAGTGAATCTCCTCATGTGTCAGCAGCGATGCCACCACTACTTTGCTCCTTTGTGTACCACACAAATGCGAAGAATCCCTAGCTCCATACAAGGCACCGTCTAGTGGCCTGCCAATTCCACTTCCTCCGACAAACTCCTGCTAGAGTATGCCAATCACCTAGTGATCCTGTGTACAAATACCATACCAAGACAACCAAAAGAGTCTGTCCATAAACTTGTTTGCCACTGGTGCGGACCGAGACTCCCCTAGCGAATGTGAATGCCCAACTGCTAGGTCAATTGTACCATCCAAGTTGTAGTCAACTGGCATACCTGGGAATGATAGGTAGTCCCACCGGGAACCCAATGCCAGTCTGCGCTGCCGGTATCCCCAGCGCTTGGAAGCTCCTACTGAGTTGAATCCAGGTCCACCATCCTCTCCATAACCCACTCCATAGGGTACCAACCCAGAATCTCTCGCCATCCAACCCCAAGAGAGGGATTGAATGCACGAACTCTTGCACATAGAACAACCGCAACATGTGGGTGTTGCACCTTGTGCAACTCAAGTCGTCTCATCTCGCTATCCTGGTCAATACATTAAATCCGACTAGGTAGCTCTGTCTCTCTCTGTCCAATGGGCCAAGGTAACCTAACAGTGTTGCCAACCCTGTTTATGTATGCTTGAAGAGGGCTGCTCTCACGGCGCAACGTGCACTCTAGCTGCAACAGTAGGGAATCCAACCGCTCCCCAATGTGAATCAATTTGACCGTGGACTCGACACAAACCGCTCTCATGCCCTCCAAATCGTCGTTCTGCTGCAGAATAGTCTCACACACTAACGTGATCTTCCTTTGTAATGCTAGAAGGTCGGCTTGGAACTGGTGGAACTATTGTGGGCATCTATCACCTGTAAACTCGGTCAGAACTCCATATACCTTAGCAACTGTTGGCATCTCGTCCAAAGTGGCACCTCCTCAACAGATGGCTCTATGTGTGTAGGCGCTATCTTCTCCACCAAGGTGTTAATTGGGGCTATCAAAGAGGTCTCTAATAAAGGTGACTCCTGTGCCATACAAGGTATATCGATGTGCTCCTCACCATCCTGTGGGATCTCAACATCATGCTCAACCTCCTCCTCAGGTTCCTGATATCTAAAGCCAGGTCTCTACCAGCAAAAGCGCCCCCTAGTCTCACCCTCTAACTGTCTCTGTCCTACCTGCTCCTTTTCAGGAGATCTAGTGCCCTAATCTGGTCGAGTTTCCCCACATGATGTAGATGGTTGCACTCCCATGGCCTGCTCACCTCTAACGTCTTTGTTGTAATGGTGAGTATGGGTTTGGTTTGTCACCCTCCTCAACGGGGCCAACCGCTCATCGTCCCAATGAATTCTACCCCAAAATTTCTGCATATTGGATTTCCCTTGAGCCATGGGTTTGTCTCCTGTTTCACCTGTCACTGTGCACTCACCTAAAGTTGTTGAAGAAAGTGTAAATAGGTTCGGTCATCATAAATATAAGTTTGACTTTTGTATTTATTCAAAAAAAGAGATTATTTTTATGATATTTGTGAATGAGTTTCTTGCTCATTGAATTAGGTCAAGCACATGTTTAAGTGCTTCTAGGAAGTCAAGAGTCAATGTATTTATGTAAGACCCTTTGAGGGTATGCTACATTATGTATAAAATAGTGTAAAGGTCAAAGGAATACCTCCAAGATAAGTACAAGTCCTCTCCATGCAACATCGTCCTCCTCAAGAAGCAAAACAAAGAAGATAATTAAAGAAATAGTTTAGTCGGCCTAAGGATAGTTAGTCAGCCTCAAGTCGGCCTAAAGGAGGGACAATCCTCTATATATAGAGGCTGTCCACTCCCTCTCAATGTCATCCATCTCTCTGAAATCAGTGAAGGTAGCCTAGGAAAAGGGTGAAGAAGGATGAAGAAAGGGTCTACAAGTATGGCAAAAAAGGAGGAAGAAATACCGAAGACTTGGAAGTCTCTTCTAGGGCTAAAAGACAGTCACATGTGCGAAGAAGGAGAGGGTCTCTCTGCTATCATAGCATCCCTCTATTATAGTCACACAAACTTCATTATTTGGGATAAGAATATAAGCTTAAAGGGTCTCCAAGACAAGTGAAGAAAGGAGGAAGAAGGTGGAAGTGAAGAGGATTGTTTCTAGGGCTAGAAACAGTCACACGTGTGAAGAAGAGGTGGGTAGGTCTGCGGGTATAACAACAGGATCAAACAGTTCATGGATTAGTGTTGGTTGGGTTTGAAATTAGGCCTACAAGGCCTCCTAAGTCAAGCTAAGAAGCCTATCTCTCTAGCAAAAGGAAAAGGACCCTAATTCTCTAGGGTACCTCCCACATGTGCGAGAATTAGGGCTGCAGTGTTGTCACACTAAGCCTTCCACCATACACCAAGAAGGAACTTGGATGGTCAAGAGAAGGAAGGAGTATCCTTAGGTGAAGGATATCACTAAGGAAAAGTATCTCTTCTAGAAGATCTACTTATAGTGGAAGGCAGAACGAAGTGCTGGAAGAAGGACAAAGTGCTAGGAAACGAAGTGCCGGAAGGAGGTAGACAAAGTGTCGGGGAAACATAGTGCAGAGAAAAGGAAGGACTTGACTTATGCTTTGAGGTTCTTCTAGTCAAGGGTCTAGGGTTTGGCATTGATCAAGAAAGAAACTTCAATAAGAGAAAACTTACCGAAGGGTTTCCTTCTCAAGAGGAGAGGTTTTGTCCTTGGCAGAGAGCGAACATCATGTGTTCTTGTTCTTATTTTTTGGTAGCAGTTTGATGAAGTACATAGATGTCCATTAATAATAATAATAAGAAGATTAAGCTAACAAGAAATAGTAAAATGACTCCACAAATTGTTATCAAGTAATGAATAATCCGACCATACCTTATTGCCCTAGATTCTTCAACATGGAATCAGAGCTAAGATGACACATCAAGGAAAGGGCAACTCAAGAACACTCATCAAGGAAAGTCATCTACAAGGTTGAAGCATCAAGCCAATTCTACTCAAGGAAAAGAAGGCCTATCACTTATCATTCACCAAGGAAGACTACATAGCAAGAAGAAGAGCATTACATAAAGGCACCTAGAAAGAAGAGCAGATTGAAGCAAGACGTACATCAAGTTACATGCCATCAAGCAAATCTCATCATCAAACAAGTCCACTTGGAAAAGGAAACTTGAAGAACATCAAGATCCTAGGAAGGCAAGCCATCATGTCTTCAAGGAGAAAGCAAATCCACTACATCTCAAAATCTATCAAGAAAGTACATGTCCCCTTTTGGATATACATCAATGTCTTTTTCAAGGAAAGCAATAAATTGGTAGGTACCTCTAACTTTCTTGCATGAAAGGAGAGGACTGATTTACTTCTCAAGGAGAATGAACTTCTAGGACATGTCAAAGGGAATATCACTATCCCTGCTAAGGAACTGTTGATTTGGGGTAGCATCAGATGTTCTCTAGCCATGAAAATTGGTGGAGAAGCTAAAGCACCTGAGATCTCCAAGACCTAGAAATGGTTTGGGGAAATTCCACCCAGTTAGAGAGATATTAAAATAATTAATATTTTTAATGGAGTTCCTAAGTCTAAACTTTGGAAAATAAAAATATTAATGGATATTAATATAAAATTGGGTGAGAAGGTTCTAAAAGACATGGATTAAACCAAATCTAATCTTAGCCATTAATTAGAGATTTAATCTCGGCCGTTGAAGGCTCAACAGAAAAAGTATAAGAGGAGGCTTGAGGGTTAGTTGGAGATACACCAAGATTGATTAGTCAGTTCGATTTTCTGGAGCGGGGTTTGTTGAGAAAATTCGAACAAGTGATCTGAGTTGCAGTGTGGGGCAGTGAGTGCATCGCAGAGAGGTAGAGATAGTGCCGAAGGACTAGCGCAGAGGCAGAGGAGGCTACGCAGAGCCAGCAGGAGCCACATAGAGGGCCAAGGTGACTGCGCAGAGGCTAACAGGGCCTGTGTGGGTGACGTAGAAGGCCAGAGAGCCAACGCATGCAGCAGAAGGCTGACGTAGGGGCTTCTGAGTGACGCAGAGGCCAGGAGGGCTGACGCAGAGCTTCAGAGAAGCATCAGCGATATTTTCGTGGAGCAGACTTGCTGAATATCTGCTTCCAAAGAGAGGTATTACTGCTAGATTGATTTCTCTGTTGGGTGAGCTAGTTCGGCACCCTAGTTGTACTCAAGAAAGTTGCTTAATAATAAAACCCTTAGAACTGCTGCACCAATTTTCCCAAGTTGGGTTTTTCTGGGGACGATTGTCCAAAAATAATGGTGTCCCTTGTGTGTTTGTCTGTTATTTTCAATTGATGATCTATAGATGGTTGAGACTACATTTGTGTTTGTTTTAAGTATTTTTATGGTTAAATAACTTGTTAAGGAATAAACAAGTAGTTGAAAAAAAACCAGATAATGCAAGAAGAATTTCTAACGAGTTAGACTTAGAAATTTCAACAGGAACAAACTCAAGCCTTAGCTAACTACAATAATGATGAGACAAGAGCTTAAAGGATTTTGATAGAATCAATCAAAGACTCTCTCATTCCTTATGTTTCCAAATTTGAAACATCAAAAGAAATTTATGATAAGCTAGTAGAGCTATTCTCAGTATCCACAACTGGAGAAGTAATATCTCTAAAGAATGAACTGTAGAAGATGAAGATAAGAAAGGAAGGAATAACTCCCTAGTCCATGAAAATCTCTGAAATGAGAGATCAACTTCAAGAGCTTGGGGAAGTCATGTCTGACAGGGAGATGATTACTGTAGTACTCAATGCTCTCTACCTGAGGATTGGGGTAACTTCACATCAAGCATATATGCGAACAAGGAAGCAACCACAAACAGTGAAATGTGGTCTCTATGCAGGACAGAGGAAACCAGACTTAAAGCAAAGGAAGATGTGGGATCAAAGGAGCAAGCATTTGCTACCATGGCCAAGAGAAAGGGAAAATTTGGCAAATTTGGTCCACGAAGAACAAACAACAAAGACATGTCCAAAATCCAATGTTTTGGATGCCAAGAATATGGACACTACAAAAAGAATTGTCCTAAGCTTAAGAAGGACAACAACAACAAAAGAAAGAGGGAAGAACCTCACATGACTCAAGAGATGAAGGAAGAAGAAAAGAAGCAAGAGAAGGAAGATCCTTCGGATCTCTACTATGACTAGGTCAAACTCTTTACTTCAAGTGTTCTTTCAAAGTTTTGAGTAGGATAGTAGCATGTAGGAATAAAATAAAATTGCATGGCTAGAAACATCTTCTAGAATCTAGAAGCATGAAGTACATAGAGTTGTAGATATTCATGAAGATGTAGCATTTATAATGAGAATAAAAATGCATGGGTAGAAATATCTTCTAGAATATAGGAGCATGGTAGATATAACTCAAGGTATTCATATAGAAGGAGCATACCTAGTATAGGATCTCATCCATGATGAAAGAAAAATTGATCATGATCAAGAATCTTAGAAGACCTCCATCATCAAAAGAAAAATAAAATTTGCAAGGCAAGGGTCTTTAAGATCCTATGCTGGAATCTTTAAAAGAAGGTTAATAAACCAAAGCAGATGTCTGATTGGGAATCCCATTCATGGGATTCAAGAAAAGGATGATATGCAGGCAAGCTAAGATGAAGCAAGAAGGGCCACACCAAGAAGCTAAGATGATCAAAGGAGAATCAAGATGAGGTATGTATGCATCAAAGTTTATTCATGTTATCATGTGTATATTATTGAGTCATGGGAATAGTTCTATAACATGACCAAATATGAAATAATCTCTTTCACCAAGGACATGCTCGAAGGCATGTACTACATTGCAATGAAGGTCAACAAAAGGATATGCTCACATAAGGAGTATAAGATTGCTGACTAAGAAGCAATAAGAAATGTTGACTAGTCCAGGAAGCAAGCAATGAAGAAGTGCTCTCAAGGAGCATAAGGTGGTTGACCAATTTATCCAAAAAGAAGAAAGAGATCAAGCATGTGAAGAACACCATGATCACCGAGAATCACTATCTGACAAGATACTTTGAAGATATCCCCCGCTAGAAGGCAGGACAACTCTGACAAAGGAAGGAAGGACCCTTGACATCTATGAAGGCCTTGAAGATATGAAAGATGCATATAACTAATTCTACTCTACAAAGATGTCGTGATGAAGAAGCCATCCAGCAAAAGAAAAAGTAATGTTGAAGCAATATCAGGATGAAGTCATAATGGGCTACTAGGTCGAAGCTTTTAAACAAGCAAGTACAACGAAGCATCCATGAGAAGAGTATCCTAAAGCATGGACAAATAACAAAGGAGTAGCCAGATGACAAGAAAAACTTGATGTATGGTAAGAAAGCCACTTTCCACGAACGAAACAATGACATGACAAACTAGGAAGGAAAGTGATCGATGGACTGTGCCCTACCTAGAAGAAGTTCGAACAAAGACTTCATTTCATCAAAGAAAGGAAAGAGATCAAGCAGCTGAAGGACCCACGAAGAAGAAGTTGCTGATGAATGAAAGAGTCCCTAGTTAAGAGGGAGCTTTGACAAGTCCATGATCAAGAGGGAGTTTTGGATCACCCTTGATTACAAAAGAGTGACAATTGTGTTTCTCCATTTCATGGGTCATGCACTAGACCAGGACTAACAACCATAAGTCTATATGAAGGCCATGAATGGAAATGTAGACACAAGATAGACACAACATTCTTGTCTTCACTTAGGGAAGAAAGAATGGGAGGATTGGTTAATCATCTGGCATCCAATACTCTTTGAGGATGTGTAGGACATCCAAGACAAGAGTAGGCAAGAGGACCAATATTTTTTGAGGGCTGGGAACCCAAGATAAGAATAGTCCTAGAAGGTCATACTCGGAGAACACCCAGGTGGGTATGTACCTTGAGAGATAATTGTGAAGGTGTCTATAAATCATTGGTCTCACTAGCATTGTAGCTCATGGTCTCGTAGAGAGGTGGAGTTGTTAGTCAAGGCCTTGCGCTATGACGATGCTGATGGATATGATGCTATAACAGATGGATTGCTAATTCAATTTCTCTTATATGAATTCTTCAAGATTGATAATAGCCAAACACCTTATAATGTTGTATGAATACCTCCCTAGTTAAGGGGGAGTGTTGAAGAAAGTGTAACTAGGTTCGGTCTTCATAAATATAAGTTTGAGTTTTGTATTTATTCAAGAGAAGAGAAATTATTTTTATGATATTTTTCAATGAGTTTCTTGCTCATTAAATTAGGTCAAACACATGTTTAAGTGCTTCTAGGAAGTCAAGAGTCAATGTATTTATGTAAGCCCCTTTGAGGGCATGTTACACTATGTATAAAATAGTATAAAGGTCAAAGGAATACCTCCAAGACAAGTACAAATCCTCTCCATGCAGCAACGTCCTCCTCAAGAAGCAAAACAAAGAAAATAAACGAAGAAATAGTCAAGTCGGCCTAAGGACAGCTAGTTGGCCTCAAGTTGGCCTAAAGGAGGGACAATCCTCTATATATAGAGGTTGTCCACTCCCTCTCAACGTCATCCATCTCTCTGAAATTAGCGAAGGTAGTCGAGAAAAAGGGTGAAGAAGGACGAAGAAAGGGTCTACAAGTATAGCGAAAAAGGAGGAAGAAATACAGAAGCCTTGGAAGTCTGTTCTAGGGCTAAAAGACAGTCACACATGTGAAGAAGGAGAGAGTCTCTCTATTGTCATACCAACCCTCTATTATAGTCTCACAAACTTCATTATTTGGGATAAGAACATAAGATTAAAGGGTCTCCAAGACAAGCGAAGAAAGGAGGAAGAAGGCCGAAGTGAAGAGGATTGTTTCTAGGGCTAGAAACAGTCACACGTGCAAAGAAGAGGTGGGTAACTTTGTGGGTATAATAGCAAGATCAAACAGTTCATGAATTAGTGTTGGTTGGGTTGAAATTAGGCCTACAAGGCCTCCCAAGTCAAGCGAAGAAGCATATCTCTCTGGCAAAGGAGAAAGGATCCTAATTCTCTAGGGTACCTCCCACACGTACGAGAATTAGGGCTGCAGTGCTGTCACACTAAGCCTTCCATCATAGACCAAGAAGGAACTCAGATGATCAAGAGATGGAATGAGTATCCCTCTATGAAGGATATCACTAAGGAAAAGTATCTCTTCTAGAAGATCTACTTATAATGGAAGGAAGAACGAAGTGCCGGAAGGAGGTAGACAAAGTGCTCGGGAAACATAATGCAGAGAAAATGAAGGACTTGACTTGTGCTTGGAGGTTCTTCTAGTAAAGGGTCTAGGGTTTGGCATTGATCAAGAAAGAAGCTTCAATAAGAGAAAACTTACCGAAGGGTTTTCCTCTCAAGAGAAGAGAGGTTTTGGCCCTGGTAGAGAGCCAACATCTTGTGTTCTTGTTCTTATGTTTTGGTAGCAGTTTGATGAAGTACACACAAATGCATTAATAATAAGAAGAAGAAGATTAAGCTAACAAGAAAAAGTAAAAAGACTACACAAATTGTTATCAAGCAACGAAGAATCCTACTATACCTTATTGCCCTAGATTCTTCAACAAAAGCTTCCATGATCTTTTGGCTAGTTTCCCATGGCTAGGCGAAGATCATGCTCTGATACCACTGTACTATTCCAAACTAGGAAAAATAATGCTATGCAAAGCAAACAATAAAAACAACACCATAAAATTGAAACATTCAGTGCACACGCATAAGAAGTCCAAGAATAACCAACAATTGAGCGATTTTATTATAATATGGGAGAAAAGTACAATAATGTGGAAGTGGTGCACCCGGGTTTGCTCAATGGCAAGCGTGATCAAGCACAGGTGGTAATATGTCAAGCCAAGATGGCACAAATAACTACTGCAATGATGCCCTGCGCTGCCCTTGTGAAACTATGCTGTTTACTACCAAGATGTTGTTGGAAACCCTACCTCTGGTGCTCAGAAAATTATGGGAATTTAACCCCAGCCTCTCCACCAAATACCTAGAATAACCCATGAAGGAATTGGCCAAATGTTGACCTCGGAATTTTGGCCCAAATTCCCCTTGGCTCCTCTAGCTACTGGTTGAGTTAGGACCCCTATTTGACCCCTTAGATCTGCCCATAAAATTCTATAAAATTAGGAGTGTGATCCTTGCCCAAAACCCAGAAAGGGTTTCCCTTGGTTCCAACCTTCAAGAATTGACCCTTCACAGCTTGGCCCTCCTGCAATTTCAAATTCTGTTGCTGTGACTGATCCTGTTAATCTCTAATCTCCGAACTCCAACAATCCTCCTTAAATGGCCCTTCAAATGATCTCCCAACTCCAAACTCTCCAAGATGGTGCTGCCCCAAAGAGTCTCACTCCAATCACTGTGCAGTCATGGAGGAGATGATGCAGTCCTGCGTGTGATGAAATGAGAGTTGCGTGTAGGATGGCCCTCTTGTCTATAGCTGTCCTCTATACTCCTGAAATTGTTGAAGGATGCTCCTGTCTCCCCAACTTCCTGGAGTGCCTCAAGCTGTGACTATGCAATCCCTGCACTGTTGTTATTCCCCCTGCTATTGGTGTTCGACTTACAGCTGCTACAACTCGTCTCCCTCTTGCTGCTACGAACTGAGATGAAGAAGAACTCCCTTCTAGGGCTGGCACTTGAAGTCCATCAAGGCAAGGGTTGAGATCTCTGCTTGGAGACACTCGTGTGATAAACAACACAGTAACCCGCCTAAGCAGCTCGAGCAACTAAGATTGAGTTCAATATGTCAAAAGATACCAAATGAGGCTGAGCCTCCTCTATTTATAATTCGTGGGCCTCTTTTCTCATGTGGGCCCACTCCAACTAGCAATTCGACTTTCCCTCCTTAGTCATTCGAACTTCCCTCTAAGGTGGTGCGTATTTCCTCAAGTGGGTGCACCCCACGCTATGCCAACAAAACATTTCGATCCCTTTTTCCTTCCTAAGTCTTTTCCAAAAATCACATGTGTCCCATGGCCTCCAAAATTGTCAAAATTATAGCATAAATAAACTGTAACAATTTAATTTTAGAAGGGACATTACAATCACCCTGGTTCCATAGTCTCTAGATGAGCCTCCTCTCTCATTCAGGAAGCCATGATTGTCCCAACCCTTGAAGGGCAATGAATCACCCTACCTTAAAGGTGGTAATCACTACTATATCTTACATATCATGCTCTTGCCCTTTGAACCTCGAGCAGTTAATTAAAGAAAATTCATAAAAAGGCAAAAGACATGTAAAGAAAGGTGTAAAAATGAAGGTTGGGGCACCTCATGTACCATGATTGCTCCCTCCTACACATTGCATACCCAGGTGCGGGCTTCCCCTTATCTAGCTACCCCTATGCCCCTCTATGTGGCCTAGGATTGCTCCTTTCATTCCTTATTCCATCCCACTTATTTGTCACTTGCCACCCTTGTTAGAGGGATGTGCCTTGGACATACTATTCCCTTTAAGCGCTGAAACCACCTAATAGGGTACTTGGCTAACCTCGTTTGGAACTTTGAGACACTAGCACATGCCAAAGCCCACTATGGAAGGGCATGCGATTATGAAGTGCCCACTTTGTTATCCATGATCTGTAAGCTCTTTTACTCGATTATTTTAATGATTGGTTATACTGGAAGCCTAGGGGACACTTTGGATCTTATGCAAGATTACAGGTGGTTTCATTTGGGTGTGGTCTATCTATACGACAGGTGGTTTCCATTTGGGTTTGGTCTCTTTATACGGGATCTCAATCCCCAGAGGTCTACATTGGCACATATAGGGTGTGCATAGACAATCATTGGTCTCCACTTCAACAGAAAACACTCCACGGATCTTCATGGATGCTCAGAGACTATTAGCGATCCACTTTTGGGATGATGTTGATATGCTTGGACATTATGCCCAATAGACCCCCACAGGAGCCTCACACTTGGTACGTGTCCCAGGGCTTGTACGATGTCATGGCAGCATTCATTCCACCACTTGGACCCTTGCAGAGGATCTACAGGCATCTCCGATTCATATGGAGACCTATGGGGTCATTTATGTGCCGTCAGACCCACTGGGAGCACCACTGGTCTACTACTTCGAGAACAAGGGGCCACCCCCTTGTCCATCATATTCCGAGGAATTTATTCCTGAATATGGCACTTATGGATATTATTAGGCCTTTGGAGGGCCCCACGAAATGTACATCTTATTATTTGGCGCCTTGTGAGGCTTATTTTTACATTTGTGAGCTAGTTTGGTAGGCTTGTCACCAATAGGGGTTTTAATTGCACATCATTTTATCATTAGGAGCTAATATAGGCCCATAGGGTAATTCGAATTCCTTAGGAGGCTATATATTCATGTTAGATACATTCATTTGGAACATCACTTGACTTGGGATCTGTCTAATCATAGAGAACTTCACATTTTTTCCTTGGAGGATATTTTTTGGAGATGGGTGAATTTTGACGTATGGATTTGGGCTATTTTTCTTGTGTTGGAGCTTTGTCTTGCAAACAAAACGCTGGTTGGATATATTCTATAATGTTGTAAGTAAATTTTGATGTTATTCTTGTTGCTGCATGCTGCTAAAATTAGGGCTAGTTGTTGCATAATTGAAATGTGGAATTAAGCATGTTTTAGCTAATTTAATGTATGGGTCAATGTTATATGAATGAAATGTCCTAGAGATTATTTGTCTCAATAAGCTTGCATCATTTGCTTTGAAGTATAAATGCTTGAAGGTCACTTCTCTTTTCTTTCTCTCAACATTTGATAAAGATGACTTTCCGAGCCTCCTTGAACAAGAAACTGAGTTTTTACTCATCATCATCTTGACTCCATATCCCCAAGTAAATTAGGCACTAATCCCTAAAAAAGGGTGGTCATTTTAACCCTTTTCCCATGTGTGATGCTATTGTTGTTGTGGTCCTAGGGTACAAAAGTGCTACATATGAGGAGTTGTGGGGGTCAATTCTTCAAGCAGAAAAGCAGGACATCGGCTCTAGATTGGTGGAGTTGAAACAAACATGGGAAATTTTTGGATGCACAGTGATGTCTGATGGTTGGACAGATAGAAAGGGTAGGACCCTTATAAATTTCTTGGTAAATTGTCCTAAAGGTACCATGTTTATTAAATCAGCGGATGCATCATCACATATCAAAGATGCAACAACGATATGTGAGTTGTTAGATGGGTTCATTCGGGAGATTGATGTGCAGATTGTGGTGCAAGTCATAACAAGCAATGCAACTAATTATGTGTCTGCGGGCAGGATGCTTATGGAGAGGCACCGCACATTGTTCTGGACTTTGTGTGCAACACATTGTATCGATTTGCTGCTTGAGGATATGGGGAAACTCTCTTTCATCAAGAAGGTGATTGATATGGTTAGGAGCGTCCCCAAGTTTATTTATAACCATGTTTTTGTTCTTAGCCTCATGAAGAGGTACACTAGAAACAAGGAATTGCGGTGTCCTGCAATCACACGTTTTGCCACCAACTTTATTACTCTTTAGTCTTTTCTTCGATGCTAGTTCGAGTTGAAGCAAATGTTTGTTTCTAATGAGTGGCGTGATTGTAGATATAAAAGGAGATAGGACAAGAGAGCCATTGCAAAAATGGTGTACTCTGACGTGTTTTGGTAGGGAGTAGAAGAAGCATGCTCAATTAGTGAACCTATAGTAAAGGTTATGAGATTGGTAGATGGGATAAGCCTACAAGCTTATTTGTATGAGGTCATGGATAGGGCCAAGGAGGCCATTCGTTCTTATTATGCAGATAAGGGTTCTGCTGGGCTTGATAGGCATATGATGTTATGGGATGTGATTGATAGTCGGTGGACAAGGATGCTTCATCGACCCATTCATGCAACATCACTCTTCCTTAACCTCACATTTTCATACAAATGTGCCTTTGGTTTCGACGGTGAGGTGATGGAAGGGCTCCATTCTTGTATTTAGAGGATGGTACTTGATCCTGAGCTTCATAGAAAAATCAATCACGAGATATAGTTTTATCGAGATTGTGTTGGCCTATTTGGCTTTGATGATGCTGTTAGGAAAAGGCCCCTCTTCATGCCACGTAAGTGACAAGTCTTCACTCAATAGAATTTTCAATTTATAATTTCCTTATTTATAATTCTAGATTTTTATGTGTTTGCGGGCAGGATGCTTATGGAGAGGGACCATGTTTTGGACTCCATGTGCAGCACATTGTATCGATTTGCTGCTTGAGGATATGGGGAAACTCTCCTTCATCAAGAAGGTGATTGATATGGCTAGGAGCGTCCCCAAGTTTATTTATAACCATGTTTTTGTTCTTAGCCTCATGAAGAGATACACTAGAAACAAGGAGTTGCTGCATCCTGCAATCACAAGTTTTGACAGCAACTTTATTACTCTTTAGTCTTTTCTTCGATGCTAGTTCGAGTTGAAGCAAATGTTTGTTTCTAATGAGTGGCGTGATTGTAGATACAAAAGGAGATAGGACAGGAGAGCCATTGCAAAAATGGTGTACTTTGACGTGTTTTGGCAGGGAGTAGAAGAAGCATGCTCAGTTAGTGAACCTATAGTAAAGGTTCTGAGATTGGTAGAAGGGGATAAGCCTACAATGGCTTATTTGTATGAGTTCATGGATAGGGCCAAGGAGGCCATTCATTCTTATTATGCAGACAAGGGTTTTGCTGGGCTTGATAGGCATATGATGTTATGTTATGTGATTGATAGTCGGTGGACAAGGATGCTTCATCGACCCATTCATGCAACATCACTCTTCCTCAACCTCGCATTTTCATACAAATGTGCCTTTGGTTTTGACAGTGAGGTGATGGAAGGGCTCCATTCCTGTATTCAGAGGATGGTACTTGATCCTGAGCTTCGTAGCAAAATCAATCACGAGATATAGTTTTATCGGGATTGTGTTGGCCTATTTGGCTTTGATGGTGCTGTTAGGGAAAGGCCCCTCTTCATGCCACATAAGTGACAAGTCTTCACTCAATAGAATTTTCAATTTATAATTTCCTTATTTATGATTCTAGATTTTTATGTGTTTGCTGGCAGGATGCTTATGGAGAGGCACCGCACATTGTTTTGGACTCCATGTGCATCACATTGTATTGATTTGCTGCCCTAGGATATGGGGAAACTCCTTCATCAAGAAGGTGATTGATATGGCTAGGAGCGTCCCCAAGTTTATTTATAACCATGTTTTTGTTCTTAGCTTCATGAAGAGATACACTAGAAACAAGGAGTTGCGGCATCCTGCAATCACACGTTTTGACACCAACTTTATTACTCTTTAGTCTTTTCTTTGATGCTAGTTCGAGTTGAAGCAAATGTTTGTTTCTAATGAGTGGCGTGATTGTAGATGCAAAAGGAGATAGGACAGGAGAGCCATTGCAAAAATGGTGTACTTTGACGTGTTTTGGCATGGAGTAGAAGAAGCATGCTCAGTTAGTGAACCTATAGTAAAGGTTCTGAGATTGGTAGATGGGGATAAGCCTACAATGGCTTATTTGTATGAGGTCATGGATAAGGCCAAGGAGGCCATTCATTCTTATTATGCAGACAAGGGTTTTGCTGGGCTTGATAGGCATATGATGTTATGGTATGTGATTGATAGTCGGTGAACAAGGATGTTTCATCGACCCATTCATGCAACATCACTCTTTCTCAACCTCGCATTTTCATACAAATGTGCCTTTGGTTTTGACGGTGAGGTGATGGAAGGGCTCCATTCCTGTATTCAGAGGATGGTACTTGATCCTGAGCTTCGTAGCAAAATCAATCACGAGATATAGTTTTATCGGGATTGTGTTGGCCTATTTGGCTTTGATGATGCTGTTAGGGTTAGGGAAAGGACCCTCTTCATGCCACGTAAGTGACAAGTCTTCACTCAATAGAATTTTCAATTTATAATTTCCTTATTTATAATTCTAGATTTTTAAAATTCAATTATGTAACTTTTATTTGAAAGTTTAATTATGTTTTAAGTTTTCGACTTTTTTATTTCTTTATTTTGTTGTAGATATTTGGTGGCGAAGCTATGGTGCAAGGGCGCCAAATTTGCAGAAATTGGCCATAAGAATCCTGAGTCAAACATGTAGCTCTTCAGGGTGTGAAAACAATTGGAGTGTAGTTGAGAAAATACACTCAAAAAAGCGCAACAGGTATAAATTTGAGCTTCAATTTTCAGTTGAGCAATTATATTTATTGTAATTTTTAATTTATGACCCTCAAGTGTCAAGAGTCAAGACTTGTTAGTTTTTTTGACACTCTTACATGTTGGAGTTCACACGCCTCAATGATTTAGTATATGTGCATTACAATCTGGGACTTTGTGACTAACAGTCGGTGTAGAAATTTCTGTTTTCCCACCCCGGTTTTCAGTTTCTCCTTATTTCTCCCATGTAGTTAAATGCCCTTTCCCATAAACATACATTTAACAACTGAAAAAATAATTTATTTATTTATTATTATTATATATATATATATATATTTATTTATTATTTTAATTTTTATTTATTTATTTATTATTTTTCTGAAACACAAATTCTGGAAATTTTACTGAATGCTGGAAATTGCAGAAATAAAAAAATCAGCAGTAACAAACAACCATTAAAACACATTTAAAACACTGAGATTTTTGGTCACAATGTGACCCTGGAAAAACCCCCTACAAACTCTTGGGGAAAACCAGTTCGAAAGCTTCTTTTATTTCTGGAAAATGCTTTTTACAGTAAGAGAAATATTCAACAAAAATCAGCAAGCAAACTTTTACAACTTATCTCAGCCTTGCTGAAACTCTGCCTTGCTGAAACTCCACTGTATGGACTTGCTGAAACTCAGCCTTTGCTGAAACTCCGCCCTGCTGAAACTCCGCTGTATAGACTTGCTGAAACTCCGCCCTACTGAAATTCTGCTGCACAGACTTGCTGAAACTCAGCCTTGCTAAAACTCCACTGTACAGACTTGCTGAAACTCCGCCTTGCTGAAACTCCACTGTACAGACTTGTTGAAACTCCGCCTTGCTGAAACTCCGCTGTACAGACTTGCTGAAACTCAGCCTTGCTTAAACTCCGCCTTGCTAAAACTCTGCTCCTCACTGTCCAGAAATCTCCCCTGCTCTCTTGCTTTCCTTCTCTCAATCTGCTCATGAAAGAATGAATGATCTTTTCCTCCTTTTCCTCCTTTAATCCAACCCTAAATGCCTTTTGGGTGATCCTTAAATCCAATGGCTGAGATAGATTCAGATTTATGGCTGAGATTAAATGCTCATTTAAATCTCACTTTCTATTTTTTAATTCACCCCACTTTAATAAAGAACCACTTAGTCATTTATTTCCAAAGTCACTTTTCCTTTCTAATTTTACATTGACTTTATTAAAGTCACTTTAAAATTAGACTCTAGTAACTTTATCACTTAAAATCACTTTTAAATTAGATTTGACTTTATAAAAATTATAAAGTCACTTTAGGAGAAGAATTAAATTCGTTTTGGACACTTTTCCCTAGGCCAAAGATCAAAGCCTAAGGGAACCACCTGTCCTCCGGTACCAAATTTCAACACTCCCTCTTACCGAGGAAGGTGTTCCTCACCACACCCATCTTGTCTCTGAAGTAAACATGCTTGCCCCGTGGTAAGGCTTTGGTAAGAATGTCTGCTACCTGCTCATCGGTGGAAATATACTCAAGCTTCACAGCTCCCTTCTGAACATAGTCTCTGATGAAATGATATCT